>VXBU01003693.1:1922035-1940113 GCA_013400315.1 Bombycilla garrulus
CTGTCGCCCCCGTCTCCAGACCTTCCTTCCAGCCAGTGTGTAACTAGTTGGGTTGAACACTGTACAGTGATACTACGTTTTTTCTGGATGCTTTCAGTTTTGGTAGAAGATCACTTGCATCAGATGAGCTTTCATGAGCCTTTCTGAACATGTCTCTGGCTATTCATAAAGACAGGTCCTAAGATCAGAGCTCTTTCTAACTTAAGTGTTTGGTTCTGATTCTTTTATTTTTAAAATAATATTTTTCTTTATAAAATATTGGAGTAGAGGTGAAAAGACAGCTTTTCAAGTCTGCATGTAATTTACACAACATAAAATGTTAATGCCTTTCTGTTTACTTGGATTAATTGGCAGTGGTCAAGTCTCATATTCTGGTATCCCTACGGATCATCAGTTCAGTACACCTTCATGTACAGGTTTTCTTGAAAAGTGTGTACTGAGGAAAATGATCCTGCTTCAGCTAGATTTCAGAGGCATGAAATGTAACTCTCAAAGTTAAATAGTTAATTACTCAGTACTCATAAGCTTATTCAGTATTTAAGTAGTTAAGTAGTACTTATTAATTAACTTGTGATTACCTCAGTCATTTTAAAAAAGCAACTGGTGGGCCCACTTAAACCTATGTAATTTTGTGTATCCATAAAGGGAATGACTTACAGGGTTTCTTTTCAAACTGAGTAGTGGCATAACATGCAAATTTGTTGTGTAAGCCTGCAGTCACTGAATGGCTGCTGGGAAACCCCTTAGGAAGGAACACCTGTGAATAGGCTCTTCTGAGATGGAGTCTGTTGAGAATTATTTTTTGTTATTTGCAAGTCATGTATGTTCTCTTGAATACATCTCCTGCTCTCTCCTTTCAGGATGCTCTGCAACTGTAGAGGTTTGCTACTTGTTTGTTCATTTTTTTGAAATGAAAAATTTCAATTCTGTAATTCAAAGCATCTGCTTTCAAGAGTGAGCCAAAACTGCTTGTTCAGTAGGCTCAATGTGCAATTTGCTGTACTTGGTTAAAATGTGTCCTTTTTCAAAGGAAAAACCCAGAATTGCTAAAAGATTCTAATATGGGACTTGGTTTCTTTGAGTTCAAATTAGTTATCCATGATAATCTTTTCCTGTCACCTGATTTTCTGTTAGCTTTTCCAGGTCCAGCTCTGTCACTTGTGAAGTATTTATTTCTTAGTGATATTTTACTAAGCACAAAATATTGTCAGTTGGAAGGGACCCACAGGGATCATCATGTCCAAGTCTTGGCTCTCACAGGACACTGTTGTGTTGTGTCTTTAAACCTAATTTCAGATTCAAGTATCTGTTTCTTCAGAGCCTGACATGGCATCTCAATGATAAGTCAATAACAGAAACTTATGGTGATCATCCCCCATCCTCCTTAATCATGTGCCCTCTTGTTTAGGCTGTCATCTGTTACCCAGGCCTTGTCACACTCATCATTGTCTTCCCTGCACAGCTTATCTAGGTCAGTGGAGCCATTGTGCATTGCTTTTATGACAGCCACAGTTGTGTAGGTACATCTGGGCTGCATTGGGGAGATGTACTTGTAGTGCTTGACTGCCAGTTCACCTGCTGTTTCAGTTTATTATGCCTTTTCTTTGTTTTTTGGTGTAGAAATCATTCAGTGGTATAAGAAGATATGGGGGGTTTTTTGCTTATTTATGTCTTCTGCTACTGGAACATATGCTGGTGTCTGGGTTCTCATCCAGTATAGCTGTTGGAATTGATGCAATATGTTTTTCTGGAGCTACTGGCTGTTGTGGCAGCTGCTGAAATTTGGAAGATAGAGGATTTTAGTAAGTAAATTGAGAAGGCGTAGCAACACTTAAAGGAGATTTGAAAGTTGTACTGCATCGGAGCTACTCTAATATTTAACTGCTTTGGAACACAAATACAGCCAAAAGTGATTGCAATATATTGACTTGCAGATGGGAGGTGGATCACAGGAAGCAAGTTCCTGGTTTAAAGCAATTATTTTCTGTACCGTGTAGTGTAATTTTTTTTCTGCCAGGAGAAGGAATTTTTTTTTTCTGGTGGTTGTAAGATTATTTTACATAGCGGTGGTATAGTGTCATTGGCCAATGTGAGAGAATAATTAAATTTGGTTTCTTTTATTCAAGAGAAGCAAAACGGTTGCTTTTGGACTTCACTGGTCGTGCCCACATGAATCTTCCCATCCACTCCAAAAGGTTTAGAGAGCAACAAACAGTCAAAACTTCAGGTGAATGGGCACTGAATCTAGTTAGGGAAACTTAGTTGCTGAGTACATGATTTACAAAATGATCTGCAGTTAGGAGCAGCAGAGTGGCAATATAAGGGTCTTTCATTGAATACGGTTACATTTGGGTTGTGTAGTTCAAACATGCGTGTCACCTGTACCTGCCTTTCTTTCACCATTCTGGTTCTGAATACTTAAGTGTAGGGTCTTCTTCCTATCCTGAAACTGTTGCTGCTGTTGATTCATGTCCGTCTTGGCATTTTACCAGCCATGTGAGGCAATTAAAAGAATTGGTTTGTTTCATATGTTCAGGTAATCCAGGATGCATTAAGTGCAGGGTGAAGCTTCTGCAGAGTAATTGTGTTGGAATGGTTTCCTTGGTCTGTGACCAGCTTTCTGGCATTGCCATGGTAATTTGATGCTGATGGCCTTATTCCCAGCAGTGCCTGTGTGCTGTGTTCCCTTTGTACTAGTCTCCAAACTCGGTCAAATACTTGGACTCTCAAACCCTCTTTGAAAAGAAAACACAGGAATTATCAAACCTTGGTAAAATTCACCAGGTGACTGTGCACGGTTGAACGCTTAGTTTAACCTTTTCTTAGTAGAAGGTTAATGAATTTTAAGGTTAAGTGCATGTTGTACAGCATGCCTTTTATGGATTATGTTATCTTTGAAATGTCTTTTCTGGTGGCAGCCTCTCAAGTGGCTTTTTAGAGTCATATTACCAAAGATGCTCTGCTTAATCAACTTGCATAAAAAGCCAGGTTAGCTCTTTGCAGTGGAAGGATCAGTGATCTTGCACTCAAGTTTCAGTGCTGCTTGACTTAACAATGTTTAGTCTTGTAATAAAAAGCTTGAAAACTTGTCAGGTATTTACAGAGTCTTCATGAGCTTCTCTTGCAATGGTGTGAAGCATGCTGTGAGAAGGTGTCCCAGAGATTTTGGGAGAAGTGGTGGCACTCATAAATTCTCCTGCAAGTGTGTAGACTAAAGTAATTCAAAAGCAATTTAGCCAAGTCTTTATTTGAATCCATACTAGAGAACTTAATTATGCTAATGAGATGTTTAGAGCTGATAACTGTTGTGGGATTTTAACATACTGATGCTTATTGTCTCAAAGCCTTTTGTTAGGTGGTATTTTCTTTCAAGGTCAGTTGACACAACAGAGCTGGCCTATAGAAGGTCACAGCCTGATGTGGCATTTTCAGATGGCTTAGTCAGTCTATACACTTGTAGTGGGTTATAAGTGAAATCTCTTATGCTTGTGTGTTTTTCTGTAGTTTCTTCCAGTATATCTAAGACAGCAAATGTTTCTTGGCTCTAGGTGTAAAACAGCATGAAACTAATGGGCATGTTTCTAGCAATCTTCATGGGAGCTCAATTTCAAATGCAGGAGGTAAACCCGGAGAAGACAAATACAGGTGATTATGCTGACTTTGATTGCCAGGGCTAACCCCGCTGCAAATGACTGGTTTATTGCCTTTCAGGCTAAAATACTGGTTTCTTGCACTAAAGCAGTGGCTTGTCGGTGTTAAGAGTTCTCTAAGTCTTATGGATTAAAGCATATAATGTCGGGGTATCAACACTGAACTGTTAGAGAACCAGGCATACCCAGGCAGGGCTACCAAGAATGTGTTCCTGAGAAGGATGGATTGCCAAAAACTAAGATTTGGTAATGTTGTGTCCACTGCAGATGACTCAGTATGCTAATTGTTGGTGGAATATCAGTATTATCTGAAGAATATTCATTTTTATTTAAGCATGTCAGATGCCTTTTTGGGACAGACATAGTTTTAATTGCAAGGTGCCAATCCCACGTAGTCTCATTGCAGATGCTTTAAGAGTAATATGGCTCTTACACCAGCCAGCACTTGACATGTTAAAACATTTCAGAATCCAGTGCTTCAGGGAGTTGCTTTGGTCACTAAATGGTGAATCTAGCTGCAATAAGCAGAGGAGTAACATGTACACTGCACAGAGCTTCTGAAAAGATGACTTGATCCAACGGGGATGATTTCTTGGCAGTTTTGTATTTGCAGACTCTACTGCTGGTGTACCAGAAATGCTGTGGGTTGACTCCTTCTAACACTGTACATTCTGGCAGTGTGTGCCTTTCAGATCCTTCTTCAGCTGAGATTCTTCCAGGCTTTTCTCCTTTGTTTTCTTCTGACAGTAAGAGTGCTTTTGCTATTAGCCTTGACCTTCAAAAATTGCCTCTTTGATCCATTTTGATGTTCTGAGGTTTATCAATGCCCAGGGCTGGAAAGTTAGTGTCACTGCTCCTGAAGAGAGATGCTTTAAACATAGTTCTTTCTCCAGAACAGATCTGTTTGGTCCTGAATTGAATTTGTGTTTCAGACATCAGTAGTTAATTTATAGTCATGTTAGCAATAGAATGTTCTCAGCTCAGGTGGCAGCCTCGGTTGCCAGAGGTTACCTTGCACTTCAATCTCATGTGTAAGGCAGAGTACCAGTAGACCGGTATGTAGGTCTTGAAGATTTGTGAAGGGAGAGAGAGCATTTCACAAGACTAGGCTTAATTTTTACTTCTGGAATTTTGTGCAGCATATTCTTACAACAAGAGGAATTAAATTTTACTTCACATTTTTCCTTGTGAATAGTAAGGGTGGAACACCAGTTGAATTTTCAACCAAAGGCACAGATAGCTTAGTGATGGGTTTAGGATTTTTGTTCGTTCTGCGCAGCTTTGTTTATGTTGAACTGTAGTAGGAAGCTGAAAAGGTAATACTTGGGGAAATAAGCCTGAAAGTGACTTTCTGGGGTTTAGGATGCTTTTACCAAATATGATACATCAGTCTTTTACTGTGGTGAATAGATAAAGTCTAGGCGTTTTGAGAGTCAGCATTATCTGACTTCATGCACTGTGTATCCATCTCCTGTCTTTGCCAGCCCAATTGATTTGGCTGTTTATTGGAAAGAAGGAAGTTGGTATCTCTCACAAATGGGTTACAACACTGAGGATTAAAACATGAGGGTTCTTTTCTGGTGCATGCAGTTCCAGAGGATATAGGGGAATAGCCTGCTTCATTAGGTTTTGAGTCCTAATTCTGGCCTTATTTAAGAACTGAGAGAGGGGACCAGGCCATCTTTGGTAAACACTAGTTATGTTGATTATGCCTATGAGACAGCATGTGTTTTCTGCCATTCTCTCTTTGGGTAATGCAAAACTTGCTAGGTGTCAGAACTCTGATTTACGTGAAACATAGTCGGGAGGTGTTGTTCTGCAGCACAGGTTTATAAAACCTACATGATAGATTAGCCAGATTTTGACTGAAATAGATTAATTGCATGTAGTGACTTCACTGTTTGGAGCAGACTCTTAATAATTAAGGGTCCACCTTGCATCCAGCATGTCCAAGCTAATTTTTTTCGTTTGTTTCCTACTTTTTAGTTTGCCTTGATTGTAAGAGAAGTGCATTTTTACATTTAACAGTTTTTTTTCCCCAGTCAGTCCAGAACTCCCAACTTGTACCTATTCAAGAGGGTGGAAAGTATTCAGTACTTCAAGGAGAAATCCTTCAGAGGAGTCCTTCTGTAGTACAAACTTTATTCTGGAAAGCATTTCCCTAGAGTGAAAGCATATTAACATTGAATTTTCTTTTTATATGTGAGGGTAGTAGTTCTGCATTTTTGAGAGGATGGAGTAGAAAGTAACAAAATCAAATAATATTTGCTTATGCAAATTATAAGAAATCCTGGATTCTCATTACCACAGTGCTGCTTTCCTTGAGAGAGCAGGAAAAAGTGGTCCTTCAAGAGAAACCTCTTTTTAAAATTAGAGTGTACATATTGAGATTGTGGTGGTAATAGTAGTCTGGTGTTAACCAAGGGTAGAAATGTTACAATAAGAGTTTCAGCACCAAGAAACTTGTAGGCTAACGAAGATTAGATGAAGTGTAAATGAAAACACCCAGGTGGGAGCACTCAGAAAACATGGAATAGATTTTGAAAAGCAACTCGTAAATTGGAAGCTTGTAATCTATTACACATCCAGAGAGGTGGGATAAGATGTTTAAGATGCTTGGAGAAGAGATAGACCACAGGAGCTTGAAGGTGTTTTTTGAAAGTGTTTTTGTGCTGTTGCAGCTGCTGGCACATGCCTCTTTTTGCAATTCAGAGGTGAGGAAAGGGAGTATCCCAGTGCTATATGGACACGGACTGGGGATTGACTGTTCAGGTTGCTTAAATCTGATAATGAGCAGTGGTTATGTAAGACTGGGTGAAATTCAGACTGGAAAGGAGGAGGTTCTTCACATGAATGGATCTGTGAAGTGCCTTGTCAGAAGACTTAATGAATGTAAGAAATTTAGGCAGGCTTAAAAGAAAGGTGAAGTACTTGGAAGAAATCCACAAAGGCCACCAAACAGGAATCATAAAAGTCTCAAGAAAACATCTGAAAATAGTTTGGGGGTAAAGAACACTTTGGAATATCTGATTCTTTGGAATATCTGAAATATCTGGAATATCAGAATTTTTTTGTTTTATTTTTGAGATAGCACTAAATGGAAGTTGTGTCATACTATGAAGGAAGAAGAACAAAGAGAGCAGAAGGGAGGGAGGGAAAACCCAATGGATGACTCAAGTCTTTTCACATGAAAATACTGAAAATGTGAAATGGTGTAAGCAGTAATGGAAACAGGAAAAACACACTTGATTTCGGGGTGTGGGAGGCTGGGTGTTTGTATTCAGTATGAACCTGGATATATAGGTATTAGTTGAAGGAAATTAAATTTCTAATTGTTCTTTATTTTGTTTTTATTAGCAAAACCAAATAGGAAGCTGACATTCCTGTACTTGGCCAATGATGTCATACAGAACAGCAAAAGGAAAGGACCAGAATTTACAAAAGACTTTGCTCCAGTAATAGTGGAGGCTTTTAAGCATGTTTCAAGGTACAGTAAAATTGTATGTGCAGTGTCCTTCATGCTACGTTTGAGTGGCATTTAGAGAAGTCATCAGTTGATGTCTTCTGGCCCAGGTAGTCTTCATGTGCTATTTCTGTACTTGAAATCTTGTTAAATTTATTCAGTGCTCTTTTGATCTTGGATAGTCTTACTACTGTTGGATAAATTTTGATAGTATATTTGTCAGCATTCAATCCCTTTTTGCCTTGGAAGGCTGTTAGCTGTTCCTGAAACTAAGGCTTGCTTACCGTCTGTGTTTATGTGCTACAGCAGTTTGACATTTTCATTATGGGTGTTGCATGATTTGGTTTTTTTCCCCAGCAGCCTCTAATCTCATTGTATGAGGAAGCTGGAGTTTTGATGCAGGGTTATTTTCACAATGATACACAGCTGTTGAGGCAACATAAACCTGTTTGTTGTGTTTGCAGATTTACAGGTTGGGAAAAAAAAAAGTTGGGTGTTTGCCCGTTTTTTTTTTATCTGCGTGCTAGGACAGATTGAACTGGTCTTTGCTTTCTTTAAAATGTGAATTTGTTGTTTTTGTAAGACTATTTGGCTTTCGATGCTTGGATATTGCTAAGATCTGTGAAGGTCTTTCTGTGAAAAATAATTATACAGCGTTGTTATACTTCTGCCTAGTGATGATATTTGCTTTTTTTCCTTATAACAGTGAGTCTGATGAGAGTTGTAAGAAACACCTTGGCCGAGTGCTGTCTATCTGGGAAGAAAGGTCTGTTTATGAAAATGATGTATTAGAACAACTTAGGCAAGCTTTGTGTAAGTATTTTGTGAGTATATGAAGGTTCAATCTCCTGTTTGAAATAGTATTTCCCTGACTGCTGTGTTTGTTTTCATATAGATGGAGACAGAAAGGTGAGGAAGCGCACATATGAGCAGATCAAAGTTGATGAAAATAACTGTTCACCTCGAAGTTCTCCCACTGATCCTCCTCAGGTAAAATCAGGTTTATAAAATTCTCTATTTGCATATGGTTTCATATATAGTTTTTCCAGTTACTCTCTTTTTTGAATAGTCTCTGTTTTTCAGTGAGGTACTGTTTCTGGACAAGGGTGGCTAAACCTGAAACTTTTTCAGCGGGATATGCTGTAACTTTGTTTTTGACACTAAACCTAAATGTATGAACTGTATGTTCAGCTTTCTTCATGTCAGGATTTCAGCAGTAGTTTCTACAATGTATTGAGTTCTCATTCAGTTTCCAGGGTAGTAGTGAATAACACATGTATTACAGTAAGACTGTTATGGATTTATCGATAAAATATTTCTCAAAATTTAAGTCATGATGGCTGTGAACATTTCTTGTCTACCTTGCACTGTTACAACTTTTCTGATTCTTGTGAGGTTTTGTTGTGGTATTGCCCTGTCCCAAAAGGATTTTTGTTATAGCAAAGAACAACTGTCCTCAAGTCATCACAATTTAGTATGTTTCTCTGTAGCAGATATGTGGGCGGCTTTGAACATCAGCCCTACTTCCAGAAGAAGTGCACTGATACAGTCTTTTCCAATAGTGAAGCAAAACAACAAGAAAAATAATTTTAAAAATGTATCATAAAATGAAAGGTATTGTAAAATAATACTACTGTCCAGAAGAAAAAATTTATAAGTATTCCTGTACCAAGAATTGAAATTAAAAAGCTCTTGTAGAGAGGTGATCTTTAAAACTAGAAAAACTGCAAGGTTGTGCTGAGATTTAAAGGTTTGGTTTTGTTTCGATTTTAAAGGTGATACTGCAAATACTGTTAAAATTACCATCAAATCAGTACTATAAGCTTGTTGTAAAATACTTTTTTGTTCTAGGATCTGTTTATTTAAACTAGTTCTCAATCTTGCATGCTTTTTTCAGACCACAGATCTCATTAGAGCATTACAAGAACTAGAAAATGCTGCCTCTGGGGATGCAGCAGTTCACCAGAGAATAGCTTCCTTGCCTATAGAGGTCCAGGATGTGTCCCTGTTAGACAGAATAACAGGTGAGGGTTGGGGGCCTGGTAACCGAAATGCTCTTCTAAGAACGAAATGGTACATAATGAAATCACACTTTACTTGTTTTTCTCTGCTTGCCTTTTAGATAAGGAATCTGGAGAGCAACTTTCCAAAATGGTAGATGATGCATGTATGTTGCTGGCGGATTACAATGGCAGGTTGGCAGCTGAAATAGATGATAGAAAACAGCTGACTCGAATGTTATCAGACTTTCTCCGATGTCAAAAAGAATTCCTTGCAGAGAAAGAACATAAGCTGGAAGTGCGTAATGTTTTGTTTTAGTCCCTTCACTAAAGCTTGTTCTTGCAAATGTTTTTAGTTAGCCTAAACAACTTTTCTCTCCAAAGATAAATATTTTATTGCCACTGTTACGTCTTTGCTTCCAACACATTATTAACACGTTTGATTCTAGTCTTCTAAACCTACTAAACTATCTCTTTTTGCTTTTTTAGTTATTCAGTCTTGGTTATAGGTTATGTAAGATCACAGACTTAGTTTTAGTAGTTTTTTTAGATAGAAGACCTTATCCCTGTTGTTACGGACTTCGTTCTTCATAGTGTCATTTTCTTTCCATGCTCTTTTCATTCATTGTTGTAAGTCTTAGTTATGTATTTGCTAAAGGATAAGAATTTAATTCCAGGTTTCAGCACAACTTTTTAACCTGATTCAAACATCCATTAAAAGCAGTAAAATGTACTTGTAGCTTCTACGGCATCTTAACACAGCTGGTTATCAGCACTAACACCAGCAGGACCAGACAGATTGTAATAAAAGAAGGATGCAGGGTGAGCAGCTCATTATTAGTAAATGATCCCTTAAGTTGTTCTATTCTTTCCTGTTACCAGTCATCTGTTTTCCTTCCCTACCATGTACAACTGTAAAGCCTCCTACTGAGCATTCCATATATTTAGAATATGTCCATAGTTTCATGTCAATTGCTTCCCAGTGCTAACTTGGGTATTCCGATAATGGAATTGAAGCTGCATCATTTTGCAAGGGGAGACGTCTGCACAATCACGGTGCCCTATGCAAATATGGTCCCAAAATTAATTATTCTTCATGTTTCATCATTTATGCCTGTCAAGAGCATTTTCTTTCCCTAGTGGTTTCTTTATCTTTTTATAATTTCATAAATTGGATTTAGATTTTGTTTTGCTTTTTTTTCTGGAAAAAGCAGTTCATAATATATTTGAAGTCATCTTTCAGATCAGTTGTATCATTCCTAGCCTACTCTTATTTCTTGACTTACTTCCTTTCCTCTGTGCCTCACAGAAAAGCAGTTGATGAAGGTTCTTCCTGTCAACCTTACTGTGTTTATCCTGTGGGAAGAATATCTACCAACTTCATGTAAGATAGATGGTATACACAGTAGTGCTGATTTCAGTAGCCACTGATCCAACGGCATAATGGAACCTGGAAGATTAAAGAACAGGAAGCCTTAAGCTTTTCATCACATGCCCTGCCTTCCCTCTGCCTGTGTAACGGGTTTGAAGGACAAGTTCCCACAGTCTCAGTGAAGGGCTGGTTGTCTAGAGGCACTGACTTATTTATATAGTTCATTACCAGCAGTTATACCCTGTTTAGTTATGGTAGATTACTGAGATAGCGAGTTGTTTAAAAGGCAGTGATTTAGTCCTTTAGACAGATTTACACTTCTGTAAAACAAGAGCCCTCAGTTTAAAAGAAAAATGGTAGCACAGCTGAGAACAGATTCCACCATTGTTGGTTGTTTTGCACAAATATAAACCAGTGTAGTTTCCCAATATTACTAGATCAGAGAATTCATAGTTTTGAGAGAAAGCCGTTGCATATTACTGGGCTGTTATAGTCCTTCACATGGTTTCTTGGCTGAATTATTTAGATTGCTAAGGAGTTTAATTCTAATACAGCATAGTTTCATTTGTGGACTAGTTGAAGTCTTTCTTTAAAAAGTAGGAGACAGTCCTCCATATCTGTAGCAGTCTGTTTTAAACAGGTGAAGTACTAGGATGTTGAAGTGCACTGTAAGTATGTTTTTAGGCTGATTAATGTGGCATAAATATGATTTCCTAATACAGAACTATGAGCCAGGATGGTGTCAAACCAGTTACTAATAAAGGCTATGAACCAAGAGATTTTGAAAAACAATCTTAAAATGAAGAGGAAAGTGGCTTTATGCTCACTATCAGTAGTGCTTTTTGGTTTGGGACGTAGAGGCCGATAAACATTCAGAAGTTTTGAAATGTAAGATTAGGATGTCTTAGTGATATTGTCTGTAGGGTTTGCTGACATAGCACATGTAGGATTTATTATGGAGATGAAGTAAGGACTGTTTTTACAGATTTGGGAAATTCCATGGCTTAAATTGAACCTTACTTCTTGGCTTCTCATATGAAATAGCTCTGGAAAGAGGGCCTGTCAGTGAATTCTTTGAGAATGTCTCCCTGAACTGTCTTGTCCCTAGGTTTTGCTGTTGAGGTTTAATTTCTGGTGAAATTAATTTGTTCCAGACAAGCTTGTTTCTTGTGTTAGATTTCTGGCTATTGACACTTTCCTGACTATAACAGTTGTAACAGAAAGTATCTCTTCCTGAATTACTATCATCAAGCTGTGAGTATAAAGCTGAGATCATACCTTACTGATTCCTTACTGTACCAAACAGATATAGTAAGGAACAAGTGGCGGTTTTCTTAGTTGAATCTAGAACTGTTACCTGCTGTTAACCTTGTTTAACAATTTGGATTGGAACTCACAAAGAATTGTCAGTAGCTTTCAACATTAGATAGAAGCTTTAGATCTAAATTTGCAGATCTTTTGTCTTCCAAAGATAATTTCCAGGTAAGTAATTTTGAATAACCAATCTTTCCATGAGTAGTTTTTTAAGAATAAGAGTCTTTCTAATAGTCATTTCTGAAAAAGAAGTGCATGATTCCCATCAAAAGCAAGGTGTAATGTATGTGCTAAATCTTGACGGGAAACTTTGATAACAGGTGAATAATGTTATGTCTGCATCAAAAGCTAACTCTGCTGCTTGGTAGGTGACTTTCCTAAGTATGTTTGGGGTAAGTAGTGTCATCTTAAACTCTTAAATTGTTTTCTTTAACGTCTGTCTAGCTTCTGTTGCAGGTGGTGGACATGGACCTATCTTCTAATGATGTCACCATCCATTAGTACACACATCCTGCTAAAAATAAATTTAAGAATCAAAATCTTGTATTGTCTGTTGTTTTTGAAAACTTAAAGAGGAGGAATTCTGTAACTACTCATACCAAACTTCTGCTATTTTCATCTATATTCTCACAAGCATTACTGAGTTTATTCCTGAGATGGATAAGTATTTATCCAGTGTCATTTCTTTTTCTTGAAGACTAAAGTTTTCACATGGTTGTTCCTAAAACTCTCACATTCTTTCACTGAAATAATTCAGAATTCCCAGTGCAGAAGTTTGGGGATTGCTTGCATTGAAGCTGCCATTTCCAAAAGGAGAAAGCTGTGAAAACAAGACTTTTTCACCCTTTTGCTTTTTAACTTACACTGTTGGGTTTACATGATCAGAAATGAAAAGTGATGAATGTAGGACTTCTCCTTCACAAGCACAATAAAAAAAAATTCACTTTATTAGGTAACAGAGAAAGTGTGCTTTATAATTGCACTTAGTCCCCTTTAGAACCCCCCTCAAATTTAGGATCGTGCTAAGGAGTCTTCCCTCCACTTTTGGAAGTTTTAAAGTAGTATAAGTATTTAAGGTTCAGTGTACTGTAGCTCCGGTTAGGATTTCTGGCTAGATAGGAGTCTGTTAGAGAAAAATGAAAAATTTTGTAGAAATAGTTTTGTGGAACACTTTTTCTGAGGTCTTTGACTAATGCCATTCCTCTTTTCTACCACTTTGGTTGACTTTTCCCCTTTTTTCCTTCCATGTTGCATCTCCCTCCTATCTCCCTGCCCTTCCTCTAGTTTTTGAACAGAATTATTGGTTGGTCTCTAGGGCTCACTAAAGGATAAAATGAGATTTTTATGTTATACAGGAGCAAGGAATTGGGTGTACATAAATTGATACCCAGGTGGCTCATGTCCTTTTGGTAAGACTGTCCTGTTATTCTAGAATTAATATGGCCTTAAAAATGATGTGAACAAGAGAAGTACTTGGTTTACTGTTCTCTCATGTTTGTTTTCTTTTGCCTCTCCCTCCCACAGACTCCTGGGTTGTAGAGGGATTTTCTGCTCAGTAAGTTTCAAATAAAGGGTTTGATAGTTGGAAATCTTACATGACTTATGAAAAGGTGTGAGTAGGGGATCACAAAACGCCATCTCACCTTCATTTTGACCTTATGGAGAGATGTAGTACTGCTACGCTGAGCATATAGTGGATATACAGTTTCTTGCACACTCTTCCTATCAATTTACCACTTCAAATTTGGGAATATCCTGTCACTAGATCCAAAGTTTTATGAGGGAAGTGGTACTCCAGGAAGCCTGCTCTGACTTAGAAGCTTGCATTTAAATAAAACACTTAATGGTGCTATCTTGCATTTCTGATTTTCTACAGCTCTGTAAGTGGTATTCATATTCTTATGCTCACACATCTGGTTTTAATTGCGGTTTCTTAGTGTGTTGTGAGAATACAATATGTTCAATGCACATTTACTTCATGATCGGGCTTTTATGGCTCCATATAGCTTGACTTGTCTTCTTAAAGGTTTTAATTTTGTCTTGGAATTTTACAGATAAACAGAAAGCAGTTAGTCAGCCTTGACTTAAGGTCTGGATGTGGAATTATTTTTTTTTTTTTTTTCTGCTCAGTTCACACTTAATGGTTTCAAATGTAGACAAAAATATTAAGCAAACAGTTTAGGGCTGGTAGTGATGTAACAGGCCTCCTAATCCTTAAGTTTTGTTTTGTAATACTGAACTGGGTTGGTACTATTGTCTGCTGTTGCCCTTCACCATGGCCTTCATGTTATCATAGGGTGTAGTGCTTTCCTTGCTGGCTTTTTTTTTTTTTTTTTTTTTTTTTAAACCCCTTATTCTTTCTTAGTATGTTAGTATGTCAGCTTTTTTTGCTTAGTGGCAGAGTACTTAGGGTAATATGCTTCATATCATTCAAGTCTACTTCAGATAATTGGGATTCATTTCTTCATAACCTTGCAGCTCAGCACCTAAATTATTTTATTGAGCTTGTTTGATTTGTAGGATGAGCCCTACATTGTCTTTTGTTATGGGGTGGAGTTGGTAGCATTGAAGGTGTGATCTACAACTCCATAAATGTGGCAGCAGCACAGTAACTCAAGTTATTCTGGAGTTGGAGCTGAGCAGCTAACAGTGCAGTGATTACAGAATTGGTAGCTGGAAGGTATCAGGAAGTGGTCAGTAAGGTTCATCCAAACCCACTTAGACTGTTTTGAGTATTTGACACATGCTTGGTAACAGAAATATCAGTACCTAATAGTGGTACAAACAGATCATATTGTGTGACCTCTCCATGTGACAAACAAAAATTAATACAATGGTTTAAGATTGCAGCTTCAAAAATTGAAGCTGACTTGGCAGTGCTTCCAGTTCAGGGAATAGATGACTTTACTGAAAGAAGTCTTTTGAGTCGAGGTAGATACTCTTGGCCTGAGGAGAATATGACTGGATCTCTTTTATAATGAAGTGGGGAGAGCCTTTGCCAAAATTAATTTTTTTTTCTCTAGTGGCCTAGTTCCTAATAACTTGCGCTGTTTTTCAGAGAAGCGTCTGTAGCTTGTCACCATCAGGAAGGAATTGTAGGGTGAAGATCTTTAATAGGCATATTCTTTATGTTCTAGCTCTCCGCATTCTGCTGTGTACAAAAAGAAATGTGATTCAGTAACAGGCCACTATGCTTAGATATTTGTGTAGACTGGTTGAAATTCCTCGCTTATAGGTTGGCCATTTGAATGGCAGTTTGAGAGGCTTTGTGTAGTGTAAATGCTTTTTTAGAGTTGCACAGTGAAAGTCTTAGCAAATACCAACATTGGGGTTGTGTTTTGTCAAAACCAAAACTAAATCTCACTAAGATCAGTAGTTTGGATTATCTACCCAAAGTTAACTGGGAAGAATTAAGTGATCACTGAAATAGTAATTTCTCCTAAAGGTTTATTTAGTTAGAAGTTAAGGTGTGGGGATGTTTAAAATAAGACATAGGTTGCATCTCTTATCTGCAGTGGAAGTAGGCTTGCTCAGTGTTTTTACAGGTTGCTGACCTGTCTTTTTGATGTGGTTTCTTTGTTTCCATAAGCACTTTTTTCAGTGACAGGAGATGGTTTTGTAGAGTAATTTGCAAGACTAGAGTGGAGAACAGCAGCCCTTAAGTCAAACACAACAAAGCAAAGTCAATTGGTCAGTACATTGTGTTCCCATGTTGTACGCATTCTGTGAGGATAATGCTTATTTGACCCATTTTTATAGCAAACTTACAACCTCTGTGTGCTTGAGCAACACATATTTCATACAGTGACTTACAGACTGCAACCTCAGATACCATAGTATAAAGTTACTTGGTTTGTACCTGGAGAAAGATTAGACTTCACAGCTCAATGTTGTCATTCAGAGCAGCAGAAACACTTGAAGGCTTCCACCTTTAAATTGACTTAGCAGATATTTGAATACAAATCCTGGCTTTTCTAACAGATTGAACAGATTGTAGGTTGTACCTTGCTCATCCTTGTAAAATAAAAGATAACCTTTTGCTTCAGTTCATCACATTTTAAAGCATTGTTTGTCATTCAAGATACTCTGGTTTTGAAAAAAGGTAATAAAAATGTTACAGCTGTTATTTTTTTTTTCCATTTCACCCTTGTTATTTGTGAAGGGTGAGTTTTTTTTTAGCTTTCACTCTGCAACTTACCTGTTAGTTTTTATGGGGGGGGAGATATGTATTATGAGATACCACAAGATACCCAGGTAGTTTAATATCCTTGAGGTGCATTTTGAATTCCTCATTATAAAAGTACTGAGGCAAGATACTGGATTTGCGTAAGTAGGACTTGCTGTTGTTTGTGAGACTTCTAGCCAGAATGTTCCTGGCTATTGCCAGCCAAAAACTTCATACTGTTAACCAAAATGAATGGATCTATTTGTGTCATCCTCAGAAGAGTAAGTTTTTTTTGCAGGTATGTAAAACTTTGTGCAAACATCTGAGATGATGGGGAATTATAAAGGGAATAATCAGTAATCAGTGCTCTAACTTAAGTTTTTTTGAAAGATAGTTGTAGATGTAGCAAGTGACTTTTCTGTAGTGCAATTTGCAGTAGATACTTCCATTGCTTTAATCAGGAGTTTGCTGGAATAAAAAGAAAACCTGGATCCAAGAAATTGATATAGGAAATACTGTTACTGTAGTGCCTGTTTATATCAGTAGTAGCAGTGAGGTTTTTCAAGTTCAAACTATCTTTTCTGCAAGCCTTAATTTCCAACAGTAATACTGTTATTGTTTAAATTTTTTTGTTAAAAAATATTTGTGTTGCTGGACTTACTAAATTTAAAGTTATTTTTAATCTGTATTTTTGAATACAAAACAGAATCTTAAACCCTGCTTGTATTCCTCCCACAGTTAGAAGCTTTTGGAATTATTTTTTGAAGCAGCTATAAACTCGAAAGAGAAACATTAGACCACACTGTATGGTAGGTAGTCGTTCTAGGCAGACTAAACATCAGCCTTTCTATATGTGAGTTACTAAGGAAACATTTGTAATCTGGTTTCAAAAACCCCTTAATGTTATGGATGAAAAGGGAGAGCAGTGGGAGGGTGTTGGGAAGCTCTGCTCCCCAATTTGAGGTGACTTGTATAAAAAAGCTCAATCAAAATATGTTGCGTTAGCTAATGTCTTCTGGTAGTTTCATTTAATAGGAAAATAAGCCCATGTGAAGAAAATTGCAGTTGACTCAAAAGCTGTGCTACTAAGAGTTCACTGTAAATAGTGTCCACATTAAAGCCTGTGTTGTTGGGCTGATACTCAGAAGTTGTTTCACAACTTACAATTTTAATATTTTAATTTTTCTGCTATCACGCATATCTAGAAACCTTAATATAAATAAGGTTTAGGTTTGTTGGTTTTTTTTTTTCGAACAAGCTTCTATATGAAGTTAAAAGGCAGCACCATGCTCAAGTTGCACTTTACCATGACTTATAACAGTAGTTATATTCTTCTGCTGCATTTTCGATAATGCTTTGCCTGGTTGATTAGAAAGTGATGAGAACTGCTTGTAGAAATCTCTGACAGAAGAAAGAAGAGAAATGGCTGGAACATCAGCCTGCTTTTTCTCTTAGCCTTTATGAAACAACACAAAGCAGATTCTGTTCTATGGAAGACTTTTGATTTTTTCACTCAAAACCACTCCAGTGTTAAATAGAAGAAGAAATTTGTGTAAAGTCCAGTGTAGAACATAGTGGCACTCATGCTGTTGAGAACAGAGCTGATACCTTTTGGAGAACTTGAATGTACACAGCAAGGAAACAGTCTTTGTGTGGAAAGCAAGTAGCTGTGAGATGGCATTTAAAGAAAATATTCATCCAGTTACTGTGAATCTTGGGCAGAGTGGTGATATTTTACCCCTGTTCTCACATCTACATAGGAAAATAATTCATCATCTTATGTAGTGGTTTGAGGCGGCAAATATTGTCAGAGCCTGTTAGTGAGATAATGTGTGACCTTTTATATTGTATTTAAAGTCGACATAGGGATAAGGAAGAAATGTTAATTTGTGCAAAGTAATTAGTAAGTATAGGTGCCATCTTTATGCAAAAACCTGTTTACATTTAAAAAAACATTAGGAGTGAAACATTCCTGGTTTGGAATTAACATTTCAGTGTAGTGTGTAAGAATAGTGCACTTTTAGTGGGTTTGTTTGTTTGGTTGGTGGCTCTTTTTGGGGTTTTTTGGGGTTTTTGTTTTGGTTTTGGTTTTTTTTTGTGTTTTTTTTTTTTTT
>VXBU01003693.1:1940127-1970267 GCA_013400315.1 Bombycilla garrulus
TTTGTTTGTTTGTTTGTTTTGTTTTGTGTTTGTTTTTTCCTTTAATCCCAGAGCTTTAATTGAGATTTGTGTATTACTAAGCCCATTAGTTATGGATAAAATATCACTGGAAATAAGAAAAACATTCAAGAATACTTATGAATCTTTCATGACAGATTAGAATAATTTTTAGTTTTAATACTGTTGTCAAAATTGAGCTCATGAATCAAAATGAAGGAGTTAGTTGAACTGTTTTAATCAGGACCCAAAGCTATTTTCTTTTCCTGGTTTTAATTCATTGTGGTCTTCTGTAATGGTGCTACTAAACAAGTTACAGGGTTTGTTGTGATTGTTGCAGACAATATCCATCTCTTCAGTTAAGGCTACATGTAGAGAGCAGAAATACTCTTCAGTAGAAGTGAAACAAAATTTTACAAATCAAAAGCACCAAACGCCACAGTAACACTAATGTCTTCATATAGTAAACCTGGAGAATTTACTTCAAAATATCCAGACTTTTAAAGTGAAACCAGCTAATCCTTATTCCTAAAAAATTTAGAGAATAGTAGGCCACTTCATGTTGCAGTAGGTCAAGAGCCTCAGCTGAGAAAAGATGAAAATGGTTGGGTAACATAGTTCTTAGCTGGACTGTGGACAGTTCTTAAAGACTCTATATTTTTCTGTTAAAGCTCATTGATGACATAACAGAACTTGGGTAATGTTTCCTTTCAACTGGAAACAACTGTAGTTTAGTTAATACTGGTCTGATTCTGAAAGTTAGTCCCCAAGATTAATGATAGCCTCTTTTCTAGAGAATGCAGTCTGGAAGGCTTGCTTCCATACTGAAACACATGGTGAGGTATGAATCAAAGGAGGGGGAATGGGAGGAAGAGAACTCCAGGACTTTCACACAATGGTACAGCTACCTGGCAGATGTGTTTATTCCTGCCGTGATTGGAAGCTGAGATTTTATGATCATGTATATGTTTAGACACATGCCCATTGGGGTCTTTTGTTGTTATTGGGGTTTTTTTTGGTTTGTGGTTTTGGGGGTTGTTTGCTTGGGATTTTGTTTGTTTGTTTGTTGTCCCTTTTCTTCCCCAGCACCTTATTCAAAATGTGTTAAGAAGCTGGATTATTTTCTTCATACCTGGATTTCTCTCACTGATTGGGGTATGATACATATCTCTGTAGAGTAGGGAGAACAACTTGGAAAGTGTGAGTTGAGGCTGTGGACAGTGTTGAAGCACCAGCTCTCTGGGGCCGTCCTTTGGAGCTGTATCAGTAGTTATTTTGGGGGGTGTTATGTAAAGGCGGTTGATGCTGTTTAGCAGCAGTGAAGAAACAATGTATCTCACAGCTGTTGCGAGAATGTTTCTTAGCAGAAGAAATTGAAGTTTTCAAAGGAGTACTCACCACCACCTGTTAGGGGCGTAAAGTGGTTCTTACACATGTCTTAAAACTTTATTCTGAACTAAAAGAATAGCTAGAGTACATTTACTTTTGCATTCGACTGAAGCAGTTGTGTTATTTTTCAGTTCTGCCAAAGCTAAAGAATACTGTATTAGTCTAATACGTAGTTGGTAAAATTTTTCCACTGCCAAAGTTTGAAATGCTGTGGACTAAAATTGGTGGAAATAAGGAGAAGCAGAATGTAGGAAAACAACTCAGGATGGTGTGTAAATCCTGTAAATGAACTCAGTGTTGTCTTGGAATTTTATTTTATTTATATAGTATGAAGATGTATCTTTGAAAGTGCATAAAGTTGACTTTATTAGAGAGGGCAAAACATTTTTGTAGTATTTCTCAGTTATTGCTGGCAGCGATTGGCAGAAGAGGAGAAAGTGAATTGCTGTTACATAAGGCTTGCAGGTATTGTCCAGTTTCCTGGGAGACTTGAGTGTTACAGGTATGCTGCCAGTCATATAAATTCTTTCTTTTGACAGGGAAACAATCCTAATTATTTAGCTCTTAGAAATTTGATAAAATTACTTCAGTGAATAGGTAAAGAGAAGAGAGGCCCAGAGGAATGCTTCAGTAGCTCTTCTCCCCTCAGTCTATCCTTATCAGCCTATGGAGCATGGAACCAGCCAGAACTTCCACTGCTCTTTGCCACCAACAATAGTTAGGTGATGAAGAAGACATCAAGGAATATTGGGGGGGAAAGGGGAGAGTTGGAGGATGTACACTGGTTGGGAGCTACTATGGGATGGAGAGTTGGACTAACTGGGATGAAGCTGGAACATTTGGCACAACTGTGGATGTAAAATAGTCTGTAATAATAACATTGAAATTATGTTTCTCTGAAAGTAGCATAAGGAGCCACTATTTGAGGTGTTCTCTCCAATAACACTAGCTGTTTTATTTTCTTGTCTGATTCAATTTTTTTTTCACAAAAGTATCTTTATTTAATTTTTTTCATCTGTGAAATTGGCATCACAGCAGGTTCTTATATTCTGACTCAGTTGGTGATTTAGAAATATATTATTAATTCAAATTGATTATAAAACTCCTGAACCTTATGCACACTAGGATGACAACCCTATTATCTAATAGAGTACACCTCTCCGTTACAAAAAGAAGAAAAATCTGCTGTTACAACTTTTGAAATTGAATAAGATGTTCATAATTTGAAATTAGATGGTACATATTTAAATGAAAACATTTGGAACACTTTGTTAGTGTCAAAAAGGAGTTTTGGGTACTTCTTTTTCCACACTTCTACACTACCAGACTGAAAAAGGATGCACTTTAAATTCATGCAGTGAGGATGGTATTTTTGAGTGCCTTAGGTAGGAGAGCAATATATTGCAAAGTTTTAGGCGGAGACAAGTCTGTTACGTTTTGGTTAATGGAGGATATAAGGAGATAAAAGTACTGTTAAGAACATTATTTGGCCCAGGCCTTTTCTCCCTGAATCAGACTTATTTCTCAGTGCAAAAGAAATGCTCTCCATAGTTATTTTCCATAGTATATACATAATTTTTAAGTGGGTGTGAGAGAGGAAGCTGAGAAGTAGGAGAAATGCCTCATGCTTTCTAAAATAATTGCAGACATTGCTGTGTCTGTGCACCAAAGGGCTGGAATATTAATCAGTATTTTGTGATCTAGCACAAATCCTGAAGTATTTAAAACTATTTTGTGAGTCTCTGATTTAAGTGTAGGCTGATGTTATCAGATAGATAGAAATCACTGTAAAATTTAACTTCTGATCTTCCCAGAAGTTCGACATTCCCCTCTGTATTTTGGTGGGGTTTTTCTTCTTCCTCCCCAAACCATATTTTTTATGTTGCCCTGTAAGGGTGTGGAGAATTGGATTTGTAGTCTGCACATACTGACTATAAATCCAAGTTTTAAAGCTTGGCTGCAAGCAGAATTTAGGGTAGAAAATGTATAGTGGCTACTTAGTACGTTGAAAGACAGAGTCAGATTTGAAGAACAGAATTGAAAGCTGGAGATAAGCATTGAGCTTTGAGTTCCTCTCTTCAAAAGACCTTTTTTTTTTAAGGTCAGTTCTGAAAATAGAACTTGAGCAAGATGTCAAAAGTAGCAATAAAATGTGAAGAGGCCTGGAGAATCAAGATTTACATCTGAATGTGGTCCCACAGATTAAGTAGATGCTTATTAGGCTCTATTTCCTCAAATGTTAGGTTGTCATGACCACTTTCCATTCCTAATTGTGTATTTCTCCCTTTGTTTTTCTTCAGTCAGTATCAAAGGTTCATTTTACTCCAGCCCAAAGGAGGTAGAGGGATGTTACTGTTTGTTTTTACTGCAGTTATTTATGCTTTTAAACAGTTCTCAGATTTTATGTGGAATACTGAGCTGCTTATAACTTCTTTAAAGACAAGCCTCAGAACTGTCATGTTCTCAGTAAATGTGAGCCCTTTGATCCCAAAGAAGGTAGAAGGCAGGAGACAGCAGACGGTGTAACTCCCCCAAATGTTACACTTGGCAGTGTTTCAAACACACAGAGTTTTGATGTAATTTATTCCTAGGTTGCTAGTAGCTACCAGAGTAGGTGGAATGATTCTGCAAAGGCAATAGATATGAAATCTGTAATTTTCTGCATCACATTCCTATTTGCTAGTTGTAATGACCCACCACTTTATTTCCTTATTTGTGCACTATCATTTATTCTGCATTCTCCTCAAACCATGGCCACCAAACCAGAGACCACTGACAGCATTGTGTTCATAGAGAGTCTCCTTTTTCTTTGCATCCCTCCAACTCATCTTTGCTGTCCTACACATCCAGACTCAACAGTGAAAGCTGGAGCTCTTCATTGCCCAAGAATTCAGAGTATAAAGGTGAAGCTAACTTTAAATTCTTGATTTGTCCTAGAAACATAAAATGTCCCATACTAAGTTACCTGTTTTCTGGTGGAGATAATTGACATCCTTCAGCCATAATGAACTATGGGCAAAAGGTGTAGTTATAGCTTATAAGGCCAGCATATTTGATAGATAAATTTGGCGAGCTGTGCCATCTCCAACTTTATTTTGGAGTATTTGTCATCCAGAGGAAATAAGGGTTTTGTTAAACTGATACTCAGCACAGTTCCAGACATATCTGTTCAGTCTTACTCATCTTTGATTCCATAATAACCAGTGTGGGAGATACTGGATGAGTGCCAGTGGGTCATGGTTTCCTCTTTCCTCATTTTCTCTCTTTCACTGACATGACTTCTGTTGTGGCGAATTTTTGTTGTGTCAGTTTTTGTTGCTGCTGTTGTTTTTTAAAATGGTGGTACATTAAACAGTCTTTAGTTTTACATTATTTAAATCTAGGAGCTGTACCACTGTAATCAGTATTTTATATACTGACTGTTTAAACAAAAAATTTAGCATGCCATCTTGAAAGCCAGGCATTTCTTGTGTTTGCTGTCACAGGTCGTGTAGTGAATAGCGTGCCATTTCCAGTAGAGAAACACATCATTTGGCATAGGATGATATTAGATGCAACTTCTGTAGAGAGATTTAAATTCTATCTGTGTGTATACCTGTTGTTTGCTTTCTTGGTGATAACACAACCACTATGAAAATGTAGGAATGGAAAGTCCCTATTTATGATATTATTATCTGTGGAAGAAATCAAACATTCTTGCTCAAGCAGTGTTATCTCAAAGACGTTTTATCCTCAGGCTGAAAGATTCTGGAACAAAGCAGTGATGCAGGTGCAAACTGAAAGTAGAAAGTACAGTCACTACACACAGGTTTGGTTTTGAGAACCTGCATGAACTTTTTCAGACAACACATTTTTCTTAAGAACCAGTAATTCCTGGTTTTCTGGATTTCTTCTTGTACAATAGCGCTGTCTTGGAACACAGTAGCAAGAAATTTAACATGGCTAGGCTACCCTCCAGACAGTTATGTTTAAAACACTACTCCTTTAGTTTCCTGGCTAGCTTCTCACATCTAATTTGCATGGATTGTTAATGCATTCTCTTGCTGCAGTGCCTGTAAGGGGAAGTCATCCTAATCTCATTAAAAATGTAATGGGCAGCCTTCTGCAGCTGTTTTGTACCCATATTCTCAGAATTTCTAGAAAAGAGCACCTTGAAACTTTTTTTACTTTCTGGGTGATGTCTTCTGCTTTATGCAAAGAGAAGAATCCAGTTTTATGGAGCACCAAGATCTTCCTTTTTTTCCTCAACCCACACTCCAGTAGAGTCGTTGTGCTTAGTTCTTGAGTCTCAGAAGGATGCTGCCTTATTATTTGGCTAATCACTGTTATTAATATTGGATCATGCAACTGCTTTTAAGCCAGTTGAAAATGATTGTGTTGATCTATATGTAAATCACAACTTTATAATTAACATCATTTTTTTTTCAACTCTTAACAGTTTAAGATAGAGAAGATTCCTTTCATGCTGACTAGGAGCATCTCACTTAATCCATTAGTGTCCTCTGTGCTCTGTGTGTGTGCATATACAACTCAGCAAATACGCTAGCCCCAAATCCCTAAAGTTATGCTCAATAGCAGCTGCTGTAGTCAGTGGAAAATTAATGTTCTTATGCAGCACGATCAGAAAAACTGTGCATGCTCAATGGCAGCTGTAGGTTTCAACCTTGTGTTTCTGTTAAATAGTTAGCAATAATTCTTAGTCTTCTGAGGGTAAATCCGTGTTTGAGAATATGTAGAATCTTGGTTACTTCAACTTCAGGTTTGGATTCACCTGAAAGTATTCATTGTCCTCTGCAGTCTGAATAGCTAACATCCAGTTAGATATATAACTAAAAGAGCAAGGGAGTTTACAGAAGCTACTCTTAAAAATACCAAGAATAATAAAGACATGTTCATAATGTAGGTTTTACAATCTTTGGTTATAAAATAGGGAGTACAAACTCCACTTTAGCATCTTTCAATGTAATTGATTAAGGCTTAGCATTTAAATATATGTTTTCTAATGTAAGCAGCCATAAATGTATTACATTATTTAAGATTTAGAGTGTATTTATTTTTTGCATGCAAGCCAGTGTGCAAATTTCAGTAGGAGGAGGTTGCTGGAAAATACTGAATTTCATTAGAGCTCCAGTAGAAAAGCTACTGGTAGAAAACATACATGCACAAACTGTTGTGAGGGTCAGCAGGCAGGCTCTTAGTGCTGCAGTGGGAGGGAGGAATGCTGTGCCATTCTGAGAATGCTGTGAGGTCCAGAGTCTCACTGAAATAATTTCCTCAGGGGATATGTTCTTCATGTCCCTCATAATGCTTAATGGCAGCCAAGCTTTCTCTTACACTGCTGCATACAGACATCCTTGTTAAAGCAAGTTGCTCACTTTTTCATGGCACATGTGTGATTAACAAGCCTTTTTCTTCAACATTGGGGTACCTAGCTGCTTTTATGTAATGTCAGACAGCTTTTGCCATGCTGCACAATGAACTTTCTCCTCCAAGTTTCAGTTCATTTGGAAACATAATGAAATATTCCCTATGCATATTTCTAGCTTTCCACCTACACATTAATGACTGTGGGGAGCGTTTTTCTGCTGTTTTTATTTGATCCTGTGGTCTTCACTCTTCTTGATAAGGTAGCTGTGAGCAAGTCACTTTGCCTGAACAGCAGCAAAATGGTGATTTTGGTTTTTTAGCTGTGGAAGTCAGGGACAGATGTGTTCTTTCTGCTCCATTAGCAGGTACTTGCCCTCTCAGCAGAATCTCCTCTTGCTATACTATTACACCATGAAAGGCCAGCTAGAGATGGCTGTGAGTCACTGAGGGACTCATTTGGGCTGTTGAGACCTTCAGCTTGTGGTGCCTGGCTAGCCTGGATTTGAGGAGTGTCAGTAGAGAAACTGCCTTTTACTTCACAAGGCAAGCCCTTTAAAAAAAAAAAAATAAACATTTGCAATGCATGATGACTTGTATGGTTACTCTTTAGGATGGTATCTTAAATTTGTGTGCAAGTCTTTACATTTTATTGTAAGTCGTGGTCAAATAGTAAATAATTTTGTCATGTTTCCCACCCTACATGGAGAAATGTTGCTGTTTTCCATGACATTGCACTCCAGAGTGACAGAAAAGTGGCACACCAAGGCCTAATAGTCAATCCTTCTACCTCATGGCAGGCTGGAAACATATATCCAGATGGCATTTGTGAAGTTCTTCATAAACACACACTAGCCTACCAGAAATCACACCAGAAATCTTAAACAGGTCCTGACAGGCAGGTTTTGCTGTGCCAACCAGTCAATCCAGCTCTTGCCTGAACATCAGCTGCAGGTTCAGACCTGCTGGTTTTGTTTCCTTTGTCATCAGATGCTAGGTATACTTTATTTTTATTTTTCTTTCAAACTTCACTTTTACAAGACGTCTGGAAACATGAGTCTATGGAGAGACCAGCCTTAAAGGTTTTAAGAGCAAGTAGGGATAGACTGTAAATAAAAAAATGTTTGAATTGCTATACTAGCCATGTATACTGGATTTGAATTCAGTTCAGTCTGTCACCGTGGTAAGCCCTTTTCTGCAGCAAGAGTGCTGTTTCCATTGCTACTTCAGGTCTTTTTTTTCTGCGGGAATTTGAAGCAGCTCCCCAGTGAAATAAGACAGATGTCATTACTTCGCAATTTGGACAGCAAATCTGCTAAAACCCTGCTTTTCTAAGACATTGTCAGGAACACCAGCTTTTTAAGAGAAGTTGTACAGGTTCTTATTTTAGGCTGTACAACTGGAAGTAGAACCTGAAGTTTTCTCTAGAGCCCTTGATGCAAATTTAAAGCACTATCAAGTTTGTGAGAGCAGATTTGGTGTGAATAAGAGAGAAGACTGGAGTGTCTGTCATACAAGAATCCCAGGGTAATGAATTTGGTGAAAATGTACCTAAGTGGCTTGGATTCTGACATGCAAGAAACACATGGCAAAAAAGGGAATTGAAGTGATTTACTACTTTGTATAATTCTGTTTCTTTTGACACTGTGTAAACGTGAAGAACGAAGGAATTTCTTGCATCATTTGCCTTTTTACCCCCAGTAAGAAGTCTACTGAATTACTCAATTTCATTTGAAAATATCTTAGTAGTAAATTACTGTAACAACATTTAACTTACTGTATTTGCCTCATGACCTGATCTTCCAAGGTAATTTCATCCACAGCTGGATAGCAATACAGACATCCAAAATGGAAAATCCCACAGGTAATCCTAGATTTTAAAGATTATTTTAATGAACTACAGGTGGCTTGAATGGATGAAAGATGCTTTAAGAAGCCAAGACATTTTAGATCGAAATGATGTCTTAGCACTAAGACAAGTTCAAGGAGTGTTTGGACTATGCTCTCTGGCCCAATGGTGTGACTCTTGGGGATGGTCCTGGGCAGGGGCAGGAGGACTCCCTGAGGGTCCCTCCCAACTCACCATATTCTGTAATTCTGTGATTGCTACCCTCTGTTACATGTTTTATCAGTAGATCACAGAAAGATGTGCATTAGTAGGGGGGTTATTGCAATCCGTAGGCTTTTGGGAGCAATATAGTTAATAATGGGAAAGAAGAGTTGCAAAAAACACGGTAAATGTCTTTCCTTGTTCTTTTTAATGTTGTTTACTTGTTCTGTGTTCTACTCTATCTCTAGACTTCTTTTTTTTCCTCTGGTTGCTCATAATTTCTTCCCTGACAACCTCTTTAAAAAGAGGTTTTATTATAAAGTAAAACCACTTATTTGAGCAGTCTGGAATTGGGTAAATAATGTAAAAAACATGTGAGTGTGCCAGATTTGCTGCCTGAAATTGGTTGATTGATAAGGGACTTTTTATTGTGAATTTTTCTTGGAATTGTTCTATGCTCTCTATTGGTATCACTTTGCTAAGGCAGATTTTTCTAGTCATAATATTTTAATATTAAAGCTTGAGGGTAAGCACTTTCTTTAAAAGCACTTTTTTCTATACTTCTTTAAATGATAGAACTTGTATTTATGTGCATTTTTGGAAAATTTAGATGATCATTCTTGTTGGTCGTGGAAGAGGTGCGGTTTGCTTTCTTCATGCGTAGTAGAGTTTTCAAGTTTTCACTGGAGATACTCCCACAGGGTGTGTGAGGGGCAAGTAAATCAGAATATCTACTGTTGCTGTGTAGTTCTCCTTTCCAACCTTACCTTTCTTATGCTCTTATCCCCATTGCTGAACACAGCATCTGAAATACCTATTTCACACAAAATGAGAGAAAAACACACAAATCACCATGCAGCATATCAACAATTTGTTTTATAGAATTACTCTCATTAGTCATGTAAACTGTAGTTTCAGTTATCAATTGACAATGTGCATATTCAAATGTCATTAAGCAAATCAGGCTTGGGAATGCTTATCTTTGAGCTTTAACTTAATGCTCCTCATGTATGGATGGTTCAGCCTACTTAATGAAGGTGTGAGAAGGAGTTGACAAGTGTAATACGAAACTGTCTAGCTGTTAAAATTCATTAGAATGTACACATATTGGATGGCCCATGGCATTTCTTGACTCCTTTTGGGAACTGTCCTTTTAAAATCTTTAAAAACCACATGCTGTACAAGTAAGAATGTTTTGAAATTTAAGGTGGCTGTCTTTCACAGCTCTTTGTTTGGGTTGGATAGGAATGATTTATGAACTTGGAAAAGACAGACATGAATCATTTAAAAAAAAAAAAAAGTACTTGGAAGAACTTCTTCAGAATGTCCAAGACCAGTTTTGTACAGATAGACCCTACACTGATAGATTATTTAAATGAACAAGGTCTCTAGTTTGGGCTCACCTGTAGCAGAAATTTGGGGTCCTGTATCTGCATGGCCTTTATTTCACCCTAAGTAAAGCTATTACCCAGTCTCAGATCACTAGAATGTTTTCTCATTTTCTTTCTTGCCCACAGGTTAGCACTGAGTGGTTCAATACGGCAGCTGCAACAGCTGTATATGTTACCTGGCTTTAAGTTCTATGCTGCCTGGGCTGCTACTAGTGCTTAGCCTTGCTACAATAAAACTAGGTTTTATGTTTCTACATTTTGTAGATCTGTCTTTGGCAAAGATCTGAGAGAGTTATAACCTGGCTAGCAATAGATAAATCTCTGCCTAGTGGCCTGCAGTGTTAACTTTCTCAGATTCATCTTCAAAATAGCTTTACAGCAGTTTCCTACTTTAAGATAACCATTTGTGTCTGTTAAATAATGAACTACACAGTCCATGTTTTTGTGGTTCAACACTTACAAGCATTAGGTTGAGAGAGTTGCACATGTAAAATCTTAAGTTGCAGCTGAGACTGTTGTAATGACCTACAGGCAAGGGATGCCTGAACTGAGGAATGTGCATCTGAATTTTTACAGTTCATCTGTTAGGTACCGTAAATATTTGAGCCTGAAGACTTTTAAACAACTGTTCTTAAATGCATTCCTGAAGGCATGCTTTTCTAATAGATCATCAAAATTCTTCACTCATTTAAATTGTTTTAAAATTAGCCGCTGATGCCCTTTAATTTGGATTTCATGTAGATCTTCCATGGATAGGTGAAACTTTAGGAAGCTATCTATAAGCCTCCAACCATTTAATTTTTTTTATTTTCTTATTTTCAAAACTGTTCTGCTTTTTCCATTGTGTGCCTGTGCAGAGAGGCAGCTTGAGTATTTGAGCAAAATTGCTCAGAATTGTTCTGAAGTACTTGATTACTTATCATCAAAAATTATCCAAAGCTTCATTCTGTCAGCCAGTGTTTGAAACTTAAGAATTCAGTATAATTTAAGCATCTCTTGGAAGTGTGGAGCTTTGAGTTTATTATAATGGCTACGTAAATGCTGTATCAGATAATAAAACACAAGTAGACCAAGTGTAATCTCAGGCAGGCATCTTTCATTTCATTTCATGTTGTTCATATCTGCCATCCTGGAATGCTTGAAATTAAATCATAGGCTCATAGAGATTGCCTGATTAAATCAATGTCTTTATATAGTAATTTATTTTATAAATTATTGTTTGTCATCCTGGACCGTTTATGATTGAGGGGAGATAAACTAAGCCAGCCTAGTAATATCTCTGCTAGTTAAGTTTACTCATATAGAATCATCAAGACTGGAAGAGACCTTCATGCCAATCCAGCCCAACTGTCCACCCAGCACTACAGCTGTAACCCCTAAACCACATCACCCACTGCCAAGTGCCTCTTGAGCACCTCGAGGGATGGATGGTGACTCCACCACCTCCCTGAAGGCTTGCAAGTCCTATTTTGTTTTCGTCTACTTTTCCAAACATTGAGCAACTTTTTGGCAACGCCATCTTCAACAGAAAGGCTAAAGACAAGTTTATAATGAAATAATCTTAAAAATTATCTTTGAGATTAAGTAATTTATGGGGTTTTTTTGAAGTTATTATGAAAAGGGGAAATGGTTTTTTTCTGAGGGGACATGCATTTTGACATACTAATGAAAATGAACCTGAATTTAATCAAAATCAAGCCTTTGGAAAAAAAGTCTTACTTTTAATATACTCATCATAGATTATTTAAAATATTACTAACTTCTGTGAAGATCTCTGCCAGAGAGTTTTCCAGCCTGGACTAAAGAAGACCTCTGCTATTGAAACCATGTGTAGTTGTTCTCTAGGCTGGCCATGTGCTGGTTGGCCACTTGCTCTCTGTGATATGAGAACAAAGAACTTCGTCTGTGAGTTGGTTGTCCATGGTTCCCATGAGTCTAAATTAGGGAGATACGGGCACCAATGGGTTTGAATGCAAAACTTGGATAAGTTCATGTGGAACTTGGCACCAGAGGCTATGGAGATTAAGAAGGGATCCAGGACTACTACAGTAAAAAATGGAACAGGAGATCAGCTGGACCAGCTAGAAGGGTGTAATACCATGTAAGACTACAATGAACTGGAATTCATTTGGACTAAGACAATGGATGCAAAAACTGGTATGAGGTAATAATCTGATGAAGATATTATATAGGTTGAGAATAGGGACAGGCCAAGTATAGGACTGGGGAGAAACAGGTGTAACTGGAACCAGAACTGTAGAGAGAATAATAAATGGAGAACAGGATAGGAGAGGGAGAAATTTAGATCAGAATCAGAAAAGCTAGAAATGGGAAGAGGTAGGCAAAAACCAGTTGTGAGTGTTTGTATAGTGTCTGAATACAGCTGTGATAGGAGTCTGAGAGGCACTGAACATCCTTTCTGGACAGAGTTTGGTTGTAGGAGCGATGTTCCAGGAATGGAGATGGAGACCAGGAGTCAAGGCTGCAGTGAATGAGATGTGAGATACTGTTTTAGACTGGAAGGAGCTGGACAAAAATTGCATTTTCAAGAAATAGGAAAAATTTGTGGCCATTGAGAAGGACTTTGCATTTCTGATAGTCACACTTCAGATGGGAAATGGCTTGATAAAAGGCTTTGTTTCTGTCTGCTACTATTCCAGAGGGGAATTTGTGATTTGAAGGTCTGCAGTGTATTCCAGTCTGTACCATAGCACAACAGCTCATGGTAGGCAAAGCCACATAATCAAGCTTTCCCCACATGGTCACTAATTTAGTTTGTGGGTTTTCAGCTTCTGAGTTCATTGCTTCCTATTGCTTCATTTGCAGACAAGCTTAGGAGTCTCTAAAACTGTAACTTAGAAAATTTATTTGAAGTGTTAATTTCTTGGAAATTCTAAGTGCTAAGAAAAACGGGATACCTAGAATTAGAGGATGCATTTCATTTTCATCTGTCAGCTCAAATGAAAGTTCTGTAGAATAAATTCTGATTTGTAATGGTGAAGCTTTTGCCATTAGAAAATCTCTGAGAATATTTGTAAATCTATGCACAGAATAATGTGTATAGTAAGTAATGCATGAGATAGTGCATAGAACAAAATGGAATAAACAAAGCAGTCACCACATAGTTGCTCATTGCTTCAGTGCTGTTTTCTTAGTTCAAAACCTGGCAAGATCAAATGCAAAACAATTAGATATTAACATATTTTAAAAGTTGAAGCTTCTTTCCAGAAGTATCTTTTCTGGGAAGTAAGCAGTGTGTAATGGAAGGTTAGCCAAGGCAGTCCTTTCTTAAGCTTGTTATAACTGTCCTTAGTTGTTGTACCTTGTGTGTGAAGCTTATGGATGTTGGTTCAGCATCTTGAAGTTATTTCAGGGTTTCATTTATCCTAAACACTGGTAAATAGGTTGAGCTTTTAATCTTACTGCTGACAATTGTGAGCCATGATGAATTTTTAAAGGCAGCACAAAATTTAACCCTGCTCACCTGTTTTCCAAGGTGATAGTGAGGCTTATCTGAGTCCTTTAAATCTAGTTGTCAGTCTTCCTTGTAGAAAAATACCCACAACTGGGTGAGGTAGAGTCTAGCAAGGTAGAGTCTATAAATACCGTGATTCTGAACAGAATCTAGATACCAAGCTAGCACATTTGCTTTCATCTGAACCTTTCAAGAATTACAGAAGTTTCTGCACTGTTGGACACAGTGCAGGAGAAACCTTTGCTGTCTGGCACAGCTCTGATATCTGCACCTGAAACTGAAGGTTGGAATGGGCCTAGAAAGTCAGAGATCTCAGTTTTAAATATTGTGTACATACAGACCATGGGTGCTGATGTACACACATGGCCTTAAAACCCTAAAAGCCTTTTAAATGTCTGGGTTTTGTTTTTCTGTATTGAGGTATTTATTCCCACCTTACCTTTCTGTAGCTAACGAGGATGCAGATTAAATACTGCTCTTTCCTGCAACCCTTTTATTCTTGCTTTGCTATACATGTTCTACCACACAGTATTTTGGTGCATTCCATAGCCCCAGTGATCAGATGAAGGTTCAAAGTCATATCAGTGTTATACAGGGAAAGCATATCCATGAAGTTTTTTATCTGTATCACCTTCCTATTGCAGAACATCTATATAAAGATCTCCTTTATTTGGTAGGGAATGTACTCTCTGCAGCGCACAGCTTGTTTGACCTGCCCACATTTTTTGTTATTTATGATGTCTGTAATGTCTAATCAAAAATTATTTGGCTTTTTTTGCCTGGTACTTTTTGATAGAGAATCGCTATTAATCCAGATTCTAAATCCATATGTTGTTAGCATTGTTTTCACAAAATATCCATCTACACTGTCAAATAATGGAAATTGTAGTAATTGGTGGGACTCTAATGAGCAAAATAAGTTCTAATTATCTCATAAACCTGCTTTTATGACTGGAAGTACAAACAAATATTGCCTGAAAGTAGCATTAGCTTAAGCCACTGGAGAAATTGAAGAGACTTGAATTCCAAACATCAGGTTGCCCATATATCCCAAGAGTAAGGTTCTCTATAGGTAGGATGAAATGCAAATTAGGCTCAGTGTAACAAAAGAAAGCATCATATTTTTGCCTGTCCTTGACTCTTTGAAGTAAATACCTCAAATCTTGCCTCATTTTTACAGGGGCAATTTGAAGTTTATCTTAAAATCAGCAAAGACAATCAAATTGAAATTCTCCATGAGCATTTCCACAGTTAAAAATGTAAAAAATAGGATTAAATTGTTGTATAACGTCCAGCATTTCTAATGGAGCAACGATACTAGAAATAACACCTAGATATCCCAGTTCCCATTCTCTGCTTGCATTGTCACACTCTCAACGTGCACACTGAGGAAAAAGGTTGTAGGTACATGCACATGGTGTTATGATAAGACAGTAAAGGCTGTACATACAGTGAGTGTTGTTGATAATGAGTACTTAATAGTTGTATTCCAGGAGTCCAGGACTACTTAGGTCATGCCAGGACTATAATAACAGCCTTAAAAATACACAGGCAAACCTTTCAGAAGAGACCAGTGGTTTTAAATAGAATCAAACTGTGAACAGCAGCTGCCTTTAAAATACCTATAAACTGCTGAGTCACTGTACTTGAAAATCAGTCCTCTTTTGGACTTGCTCACCAGTCATAAAAACTGGACATCTCCAGTGATTTCTAGAATAGTTTCAGGAGTGTCATGGGAAATTCGGTGCTCTGGATAGGTGAATAATATTTCTTCTTGTGGGGGAGGATTGCTGTGAACATCTAACCTGCAGTTTCAGATGTCACATATGCTTTGGATTACCAAAATTGGATTAAAATTGCATTCTGTACCTTATGCTGCATCAATAATATAATCAACTATAAAACCTTACATACTATTTTTTTACTCTAGTTTTGCAGTAAAAACTTTGAGCAAATTTTCTGGGAGTTTCATATTTCTGGGAAGGCTTAAGGAACAAATTTTGACTCCCAGGAGTGCATTATGCCAGAGATGTTGGTGAGAGGAAGATGACTGTGTTATGTGGGAGACAGAATTTATGAGAACATTTTCCTTAGTGAGGAAAAGGAACCTACTGTTAGTAGTATTGATCAAGCTGATAGTCACTAGGCAACAAGTCCCAGGCAGAATTTATGTGGAAAACGCTGGATGTCAGAAACGCAATGTTGTTATGGAAATGATTTATTATCAGCTAAAGGGAATTTTAAGGGAGTCAAGCAACTGACAATTTAATATAAGGCACATTTCAGGTTTTGGAGTAAAGTCTAGCAAGAATACAGCTGCTGAGTCTGTTGCTAAGTGACTGTGTCTATTTGCCTAGCTTCAGGCTTCAAGCTTATGAAGGGATACCGATTTGTTGCTTTACGTTCCTCATTGATAGAGAATAAACCTGGACAGGATTCAGCTCTTTACAAGAATCAACTGCAGGAGGGATTTTATAGGTAATATATTTTATGATTTTTAGGCCTCTTGAGTGTATTGATTTTGCTTACAGTTCTGTTCATCCTCTTCTGTATAGCAGTACATCTTTCATAGTAGAGGCCAGATCACCTAGCTTCCTCAAAATCCTTGTTGCCCAGTGATCAATCTCCAGGCATCTTGCTTCTGAAAATAGGAATTCTAGTTGACTAGTATTCTGTATAGCACCAAACTGGTTGTTTTAGCAAACAATGAAACCTGAAGCTGGTCTTGTCCTGTGGCATCAAAAGCTATTCCTTAAAATAATAGTCAGGAGTCTCTGCATCCTGGACTAAAATGCATAGTGAGACTGCCTGTGATTGTCCTTTTACATACTGGCAAAAGCCTACATGTCTTGCACAGAGTCCGCTCAGTGAGGCCTTTGGATGCTGCTGTAAAATCAGGTATGAAACAGCAAAGTATTTGTGGCCTTTGGGCATTACTGTAGGGTTACAATGTCAGGATACAGACCTTCATTTCCACAGCCTTGTCCTGAAGTCACTTGCACCGAAGAGAACATTTTGGACAAATGTGAGCAAGTGATGGTTTTGACAGGGCCAAGGGGCTCACAGTTGTGAGACTTCTTTGGCCACCTGTATCCTAAAATAAATGCTGCTTTACCCTATGTGCTGTTAACAAGTGTTTACAATTCCACTGACTGGGCATCTGTAGTATTTTCACTGTGTTTAGTATCTCATAAGAATCTGCATTTAATATTTGATTTTGAAATACAAATGATACCAAGGAATTGATGATCCAAATTCAGGGACATTTCTTCTTTCTTCCTTGTAAAGATTTGATTTTTTTTTTTCTTTTAGCTACCCATTACCCCATTACTATTCTCGAAGTTTTTTTAAGGAATCTCATGATTCTCTTACTGCCCTTGGTAAGAAGGTCATGCTGCTGCCTTAGTAGTTGCAAACTTTTTAATGTGTGTTGGACCTTGTCCAATAATCTTGATCATGTTCCAGTTTATCTAACATTCTTTATTACATTTTTCTACTGTATTGGTTTCTGCTACCAAAAGGTCTTTTCATTGTTCTTCCTTATTACTCCATGTTATTAACAATATAGTAACATATCTAAAATTATAGACATTTGCACTTCGTTTTCATACTTGCTGGAACTATCAAGTGTTTATATTTCTCACTGTTCCAGGATCATGTAGAATTTTCCCCCACTTTTATTTAAAAGTGGTTATAGTCATGAGATCATGGTTATCCATGGGCTGATTATCCCAGCTGTAGATTACCTATGGGTTGTTACTTCCAGCCATTCCCAGGCTGCAGCAAAACCTAGCCATGCTGGAAAGCAACTGCATTTGATGCATTGTGAATTGTGGTATTTTTTCATGAAGCACTGCTTTGTCTGGTAGTGTGTAGTTTCTTCTGCTTTCCACAGTTTCCAAGTATTTGAAATTCAAATATTCCTGTGAATTACATGTTAATCTTCTTATATTTTGGAATAACTGTTTTCATTTTATAAAAGCTGATATTCTTCTCCATTATGTCTTGTGTTCTTAAGGGGTGACCACTGACTATATTCTAGTGCACTGATTTACAATGTTAAACTTTATTTATATAATGTTGTTTCAAGTGAAAAGTGCCTCATAATCATTAAATACATCAATTGTGAGTAGATTGACCTATATTCCAACACAATATGAAATCCTAAGTTCCCAATTCAAAAAGTTTCTGAAAACCCTGGGTTAAATCCATAAAAGTACTGAGGAAATAAGTTTTTTATTATAAAAATTAATACAAAATATTTACCATTGGTCAGCTTGGTGGGGCCTATTAGGCCTAGTTAGGTGTTATTTGGTTGGTTTGTATTATTTCAGCAATATGAGATGAAGGTAACTTCTTTGACATCACTAAGCTTATTCTTCCAGCCTCTGTTATTGATAGTAGAATGTGTGCAATGACTATCCTTAATTAAGTTTTAAGAATTATCCTGTTCTCCTAGTTACATGGAGAAAAGCCTGTGGTTGTGTTAGTTGGGATTGTCTTTCTTGTTTAGCATTTATGTTCTTAGAATTCAAAGCAAAATAATCACAGGGCTATGGTTTTGAAGTCCATTGCTGGGAAAATGCTAGAGCTGATACCTCTGCCTCCTGAATACCCAGATCCCTGGGTTCTCACCTGTTAAAGGCTGTTTACCTAACTTGCCGAAGAAATAGTTTGGACAATCACAGGTGCAGTAAGTAGTAGGGATGGTAATAGCAAAAAACCCTCATGTTGAATTCTTCTGCATTACAGGAGTACAAACGCAAGTTAGCCAGAGTGTCCCAAGTACGGAAAGAACTCAGGTCACGCATCCAGAACTTGCCTGATCTCTCTCGACTTCCCAACGTCACGGGCAGCCACGTGCACCTGCCGTTTGCAGGAGACATCTACAGTGATGATTGATTACCAAACATCCCCATAACCTCTGCTTTTCTGTGAAATGAGGGGTAGGCCAGACTGATCGGTACTCTCGTAGTATTATTTTTGTATATTGTTGCAGAGTGTCAGTAAAAAATACTTTAATAATTTATAAAAAATGGTTTAAAAAGTTGATTTGTTTACTATTTTATTGGCGAGTGAACATAAGGGTACATTTATAAAAGTGGCATCTGTGTCTGTTACATGGAAGAATGAATAATTATCTTTTGTAAAGATTTTAGTTGGGTGCCCTGTAAAAAAACATGCCAAGATTTTTCTTATGTACCCTGTATTTAATGTAGATCAACATATAATCAAAGCATAATTCTTACTTGAGACATTTCCGTTGCTAGTGAGAGAGTGAAATGTGGAAATCACAGGCTTATGTTTGCAAGAAGGCCAATGCAATTTAATGCAAAGTTAAAAGTGATGATACTGCCCATTACATTTAAATTACCCACTCCCAAAACAATGTGGGTTTTTTTTGAAGTAAATGCTAACCAATTTTCTATTGGAAAATATTAATCATGTTACACTGAGCAGATCTTCAAATGACTCAAAACACTGCAATTTTTTAGTATAATTTAGAAGTCAGCATGTAAAAACTATAAAATTGACCAGTTTAATTATGTTTTGAAATTGTAGCTTTTTACAGCTACTTAGTTTCTAAATCGAGGGACCATTCATTTGTAATCTAATCCCTTTCTGGAACATCTGTTTCCATCTAAAAAGGTTAATCCCAGAAATGTGAAGCCATTTTACAGTTTTAATTAAATTGAAAGGTCATTCTGTAAACTCTCACAATTGCTAAGTGCCCATTATTAAAATCTGGTGATGCACCATCCGTACATGCAACAAGATGGTGATACAGCTGTACTGTAAATCCTCTTCCACTGAGAAACCCTGGAGGCCAGCGTGAGCTACCACCTCCGCACCTTCACCTGCTCCAGCAAATAGTTCTAAATCTTGATTGTCTTTTTCTCACACAACAGGAGAAGACTTTTCAGGCCTGTGTATAGTCAAACAGCAGAATAACTATTGCCCAGTTAAAAAACTCCATTGCATGGCATAAATGTGGTATTTGTCTGGGAACAGCTGTTTGTGAAGAATCCTTGTTTCCATACTACGCATCAGCTTTTAAGTTCGCTTAAAAAGATACAGATGGGCATTTAGCACATTGCCAGAAAGTTCCGGCTTTTCAGTCCATTGGATTGAGCCATGCAATCATTGAGTGATTTTAAAAATGCCTACCTGTACCTTTGGCATTTCAATGACCTTAAAAACCTGGGCTGCAAGTGTTTTGAGTTGGATACATCATAGGAGTATTTAATGATTGCATTTTGTTCATGGTTTTGCACTTGTCAGGCGTTGTTTTGTATCAGTTAAATTCACAGTTTACAACTTTATTACATCTCACATGAAAGCAAATGTTTTTACAAAAAGCTGTTCTTCTTTTCAAAACCCACAACAATTCAAAATAGTCCTGGAGTGAAATTGTTCAAGGTAGTTATCTGTCACTTGTTACTGGCTTCCACAGGGCTAATCACTAGAATACTTGCAGGATGTGAATGTAGAATAAAAATTCTCTGTAAAATAGATACACTTGGACATAAGCATCTCAGTCCAGTTAATTTTTCTCGTGGAAGCTGCCATGAATTAGACCTCAGTTAAATAGGGAAAAAGGCTGAAAAGGTAGAAATACAAGCTGTTGACATAGCAGGCTATAGCATGCAATGTAGAACACTGATATCCTAAAAAATTCTGACTGACAAATAGGAGTGCTCAAAATAGTTGTCAGAGCTCATCAGATGTCCAAAAATTTCAAAGTTTTGAGTGGTAATTTTCCATTCCATAGGAAAAAAAAAGCTGACTATATTGAACCCACAGGATTTGGTTTCTTTAGTTTAAGTGTAATATGCAAAATTAAATAACACTTATTGACATCTTTTCAGTGTAGATTCTTGATAAGAAAATGTTTTGATACAATTTTAACATTTTAAATATTTTTGTTCTAGTATGTTAAACTCATCACATAAATTCTTACATGTATATGCATTGCAGTTGCAGTTAAAGCTCAGTTCTGCTAAAGAATAGCATCAAATTTGTGGTAAATATGAAACCAGCTTAATCTATTAAGAATTCTAAAACAAACCATAAATCAAGAAGAATTAAAAGTGAGTTCATGGTTGAATTCCATCCATAGAAAGCCTAATTTGTGCCCAGAGGTGATTATTAAGTGCAGTGACAAGGCTTATTAGACTGTGCTTGAAGATCTATCTTGTATGCTTAGAATCATAGGGAATTAAGCTTAAACAGTCTTTTGCTGCCTGAATTGAAGTTAGTTATAAGAATAAAGTTGACTGCTGAATTTTCTTGATGTCTCAAATGTTTTAAAAAAGACGTGACACTTATTTCACTGGATTTGTTTTTCCTGTTCATAACTCCTAGTGTTAACGTTGCTTATCTACAGGTAATGTAGAACTGATACAAGAATGAGGAAAAAAACCTCAGCTTTTTCTTGATGTATATAAGTTTTAATTTTGAGAGAGTGTTATTTTCTGGATATATTTTTCTTTATTTTACTGTGAAATTGTTTACTTCAAGGAGTTTTTCATAGCTGGGGTTCCCTCAATATTTGTTCGGAAAAGAGGACTTGTGAAAGGCAAAGGTCACTCTTAGAGCAAGTGTCATATATTAATGGCTGAATGGTACGCTGTTTTTTTTTATTTATATGGGAAAGGCATCGGGTATCAAGTAGTTAGGAGATTAATATTATAACTGTAATAGTATAACAGGAGATAACATGGTATGGTACAGATGCAGCCCTGTAAGTGTCAAAAAATACCTCCAAATTCTCAGGTTCCAAAGCTTAATGTACGTACTTCTGACATCTCAGGAAGAAAAGAGGTTGGGTGGGGAAGGGTAGCGTGCCGAGGAGACAAAAGGGGGAACATGCCTGGGTGGAAAGGTAAAAGCAAACCACGCTTCAGCTTCCATCAAAACAGAAATAAATGTGAGACTGGGCAGCACAACATTTTATCTGTAGGTGGGATTGTACCACTGAACTGCTTGGGGTGTTGCCATCCTGTGAAAGAAAATGTGTGGGCATACCCTGCCTACCTCTTCTAATGTGGTCTGGCTCTAGGCAAACCAGAATGCCTGCCCTACAAAAGGCACAATTATAAAATATCTGAATATTTTTCATCAAATAATAAAGGCATAATAATTAGATTATTTGCTTCACTATATTGCACTTTTATTAAGTATTCTCTGAAAAAATGCAAAGGGGTTCCTGCAGCACTTTGCCATATGAGAATGCTTACCTTGGAGGTCACTGGGACTGCTTGTATATTCTAGTGTTCACAGGCTCAAGCTGTGTTTTTTTGCAGAATGTTTTGAAAGATATCAAGAATACTACCCCACTTGTGTGTTTTTAAAAATAAATGTGAAGTCCTTAGTTACAAAAATTACCATTCTTAGAAATTATGTTTCATGACTTCTTTCGGAAATTAGACTACAGCTTGCAGTAGTATTATCTTGTCTGATTCACTCTGTTAATGTTTGTATTAATATATTAAAACACCTCGGTTAATCCCTAGCAACACAACCCAAACCACATGCTTATTATGTATTTTATCCGAGTAGTCTTCCGAGTGTCAAACTGAGAGCTTTCATTATGATGAAATTACATTCCTGTTTACCTGAAGTTTAAAAAAACATTGTGTTAGGACTTGTACAGACTAGTTCTGCTCTCACAAGTCAGTGGTAACTCAGTCTGGTACTTCGATGATGACACTAAACATGTACATAGGATGCAGTAGCCGGCAGTGTGATGACCATGGAGGATGTGGAAATCATACATAGGCTTGGCTGGCCCTCTGCAGAAGAGCCTTTTGAGATGTAAGGAATTAGATCTGTGGATGTGGGGATTTTTCAGTGAGAAAATCAGTGAAAACCAACACGTCTAAAATTTGATGGTTACATTTACAAATATTTAGGCCAGTTCTGCTCATAACATTTAATCACAGTGATTATTCCTGCAAGTAAAGAAAGCAGACTCAAACACAGTGTCTGAAGTGGAATTCTTTTCTAATGAATGACCAATTTTGTCTTGGCTTCTATTTCAGTGTGTCATTTATCTTGATTAAGTAGTAAATCTCTTCCATCGTGTTATTTAGAAATCTAATTCTGATTTCATATTTACAATAGCTAAAAGTATCCTACTAAGCATGATGTTTTTGTGGGAATTTTCAAAAGTTCAATAGCACTCATTACTTGTTTGCAAGAGAAATAGACCTATTTGTTAAAAGCTAACAAGAAAAGTTTGAAATGTAAAGATGTTTCATTATTGTGCTTTTCTGACAGAACCTGTAATCCTTGTGTAATTTATGTCCTCAGAATAACACCTGTATGTACGCTCTTTCATATTTAATAAAACATTGTTGTAAAAATATCTTTGAAAATTATTGTTCATTGCTTGCCTTCTCAGTCTCATGGTGGGAAATGGCTTTAATGTAAACTGCTCCCTATACTCAGGATTCAACCAAGATGTGATCTCAGTGATGATGCTGAGGAAATGCTTTATACTAATTTCGAGGTTTACTACTCCCTGTATTTTGTGTGACAGTTTTTGGTGAGGAGGCAGTGCATTAAAGGGTCTGGGGTCCTATCTCTAGAACTGTAAACTTAGTTGAATTGGTTATTTTAAGACACACTTTTGTAACATTTTCAATGTGGTATGACTCAAGTACTGCCAGTGATAAACATACCATTGCCCAGTAGAATTTGTGTGAGCTGGGAAATAACTCTCACTCTCTAATCAAATGCCTCTTTGCAGGGCTGTATGTTTAATGGAGACCTTCTTGCTCTTGCTTTACAAAGGCTGGCTGAAGTTCTGCCCTCTCTGAAATCAGTGAAGGCATTTCCTCTCTCAGGTTGTTCTTCCAGCTCTTCAAACACAAGTCAGTAATGTGGCCTGGCAGTAGTTTGGAGGGGAGCTCAGCAAGTCTCTCACAGCTAACAGCCTTCAGTGTTTCATCAGGAACAGGAAGGTGATGTGTCCTGAAGGGAAGAGTGCATGACGTGCATATATGTAATACATGTCTGCATACAAGCCTCTGATGTGTGGGTATGTATGTATATACCTATAGATATTGGTGTGTCTGTCTTTCAATACACCAATTCTGTGGAAGTCCAGTTCACAGAAAAAACAGGCTCTATTAAAGGTTTAGGAATAATATAAAAGCACTGGAGATTGTTTCTACCCAGCACTTTGAAGCACACTTGTAAAACAAGAAAAGGCATGGACTAAATGAGTTTTTTCCCTTTCTTCCCAGAATAATGTCTAATAGCTCACAGTAACAATCCCTTTTAACAACACATCCAGACATATTTGACAACTCTGGTAATTCCAAAGAAAAAAAAAATATCTTGTTTGGAGGATGACAAGGTTTTATCTCTGTTAACAAATAGTGTGCTGCAAAGGTAACACACTTGGTGTGCAGAATGCCTGTAGCTCAGTGCCTACCACCCATAAAACGTTTTTGGAAATGCATAGTTTAGACAAGCTCTCCTGTGATCTTAGGTCGCCCATTAGCTTTCTCTGCACACTGCTTGTGCTCCCCTCTTTGTGTTTTTTACCCCTCATCTGTAATTTTATCCAAAAGGAATGCACTCTTAGACCGCAAGGTGTTGTGTAAGAAGCCCTAGGAAACAGGGAGAACAGGGAAACTGCTTTTATCTAACAAACACATTAATGCTGGGGCACCTTGAAACACAGCAGATACCCGTGCTGGTTCCACAGTGGCCTCGTGGGGAGCACAGCAGTACCTAATGTGTGTACTTTTAATAAGAAAATTTATTGCGAAATTTGTATTTTAAAATACTTTTGTGCAATGCACATTTTCTATCAAAAAAATGAAGTATTTTTCCAGAGGACTGGATTGTAAGTACAGCAACAGGTGAATTAATGCCAAGTTCTACAGTGGAAAAGGCAACACTCCAAGGCTTGTATTTTGATTTAAAAATGGCAGTTCATTTTATCCTACATGTACATAAGAGACAAAGAGCAGTGAACCCTTCAGTTACTGTGCAAGTGTACAAGAGATATAAAAAGGTTACATGCCAGTCTCTGAGATTCTTAAGTACAGTTTACACAAACTACATCTCCCCTGCCCTGGACTGCTTCCCAGTCCACCAAGTTATTTGCTGGTCCTGTTTCTTAAGCAGTGTTCACTGAGTCTGAAAGCACTTAAAGTAAACTATTCATTAAACTAGCAAAGAAAAGGAAAATGCAGACTTTTAAATCCAAGAAAGTGCTTTTAACTAATTTTAACTATTTTTCAGGGGGGAAATGTGAAGCACCGTGTGCAGAACTATCACTGCAGACTGTATGCAGGACAAGCTATAATCTCAGTCCTAAACAGTGATTTTATACTGTCCTCTCTCATCTCTGTGCCAAACATAAATTGAAAATCTTCAATCCTGACAACGGAATAGTCCTGGTGGGACCATCATCAGCTTCCTCAAAGGATAAATCTTGGCTTTTAATTCTTGGAGCATCAGAAACTGCAAAACATGTTCAAGATTCCCAAGCATATTAAACTGGCTATCTTCCCATCTCCTTCTGCCAGATAATCACTCCCCTTAGAAACAGAATCTCCTTCTATAAAATATGGTCTATGCTACCAAAAGTTACAAGATGTTAGCCTGAGTTTTAAAGAAATCACTTTGTTGATTTACTAAAACTGGAGCAATATTTATTGCTATAATCTTTATTAATTTGAAATTATATATAACTAAAGTAAAGTCAAGAAGGTTCTGAAATCTGCCTTCTGGCTTTTCTCTCTTTCTTCTAAGTCAAGCATCCGTTTTAGCTTAGAAAAGTGGAATTTGGAGTTTCGGGGCGTCTTGGAAGCAGAGTTGGTTGTTGCCTGTCCAGATTCACGTGTCCTGAAAAAACAAAAAATTCCAAAGTCTTAAAGGGGAGAAATCAGAATTAACATAAAATAACTGTGAAAGCACACATACATAATTTGAGTGAAGAATATCCAAGAGAAATACTGTATTTTTATGTGCAAGTGAGCAGTCAGAAGTGTTACTTCATCATGCAAATTTTAGGACAGACATTTTGCATTAATGAAACAAATGTAATTGGGCATTCTTTGCACACAGTGGGCTTTTCATGATAATCTTTGATTTTAAAGGTTGGAAAGGTAAAATTTATCTCCTCAACCATACCAACTGAGAAATACACTAAGTTATCAATTTAAACTTTATTAAATGACTGATCTAAAATCAACAGGATGTAATACACTCTACTTGGCAAAGGGCTACTTTAAATCGGAAAGAAACAGGTACCTGGAAAGTGATGAGGGAGTGTTCCCTTTAGATCCCAACCTACTGCAGCTTACAGGTGTCATTTTCTTTGCAGACTGAATTTTTTCATCTGGTGTCTTCAGACTAGATTTGATACCTGGAGTGTCACAATTTTGTGTTTTGGTTGCCAGAAAATCCCTGGTTTTACCATAATGTCTTGTTGTTTTGTTGCAAGATTTGCAAGTAACCAGCTATGGAGAGAAGAAAGGAAATACCAAGCTGCCTTTCAGTCTTTTCACCTTTATATTATAAAGCAATTAGAAGAATTATCCAAACTGTTGTCCAGATACCATGACACAAATTAAATACTTGTTTAAGTAAAACATGAGATACTAAAAAGTAACATACACTTTATAATTAGTAGTTTAATTTGTGCTTCTTAGGCCAAACACATCCTTTAGGTTTATCGAGAAATTACTCCAATTCCCTCCAAACTAATTTCAGGAGACCCTGAATGTAGTATTGTACAGTGCAATACAGAGAACAACCCTGTCAAGACATGAAACAGCACCTGAACTGGGCAAATCATGACTTAAGTGTACAAGATATACTGAGTATACTAAAGTACTCCTATACATTGGGTATTTGGCTAAAAAACATGACACTCTGTGTCATCTAAAGTCATTAGCATATTCTACCGCAAATGAAGTTATATTGCACAGTTTTCAGGGAATCTTGGGATAAAACATTTAAACTACGGAACTCTCAAACCCAGCCATCCATTTTACTCAAAACAGCAAGTCTCAGTGACCAAAGATGAGGCTTTGTATTAGGAAATAAGGAGGATGTTCCAAACAAAGGGCACTTTCTCTTCTCTCTGTGTACCTCTGGGCTGCAGGGAACTTCAGCAGCACAGCAAGCTGAGAGGTGCATCAGAACCGATCACATCACCCAGTCACAGAGACTGTCAGGCATTGCTGATATCCCTTACTGCCATGGCAACTACTCATACTAAGAGATACAAAAGTAATACAGCCAGACAGCTTTCTGAGGCACCAATTAGACTGACAGAAAAACAGTTATGTGATGCTTCTGGTTAAAAATAACATACTCAAAAGACTGTCACAAAAATGTCTAAGCAGTGTTGAAAACATCTACACCAAATCATTCTCCATTTCAAAGTGTGTAAATTTAACTAAATTCAGATAGTTTATTAAAAATTACGTTTAGAGATGCCGAAATGAAACAGTTTTAGTTAAGTGCTTTGCCTCCCTCTAGACATTATATTTTATCAGTCTAACAAACTAAAAAAAAAAAATAGCATTAACTATTTTAGTGCTCAAGTACTGATGTATTTTTAGTTCTTCTAAATGAAATAGAGGTGGGAAACAAACTCAGCATCTCATCATGACTTAGTACCACATGGAATATAAATGCAGGTGACCACTTTATAATGCAGGAACTACTGGATTAATCATAGCACTTCACAGCTAATTTCCCTTCCCTGAAATGGATCAGCAGTTAACTCCAAAGAATTTTAAAGCCCTGAAATAGTCCCTACGTTATATGCCTTTTTATGGCAGAAGCAACCTAAAATCAAGTTCTACTTGCTAAAAAAGTTCTCAAGACATTCAACCTGTCACATTATTGCTCCCTTTAATTTCCAACCACACTGGAGTTTTCATTTGCACAAGTCTCAGGTATTAGATTACAGGGATTTACATTGCTAATTTTGAAAGCTGCCAGTTGCTGACAGCATTTTAAAGACTTAAGACAAGAAACACTTAAATCATAATCCACAAGACAAATTTAAACTGAATGGAACACAAGTACAACAAACTGCAATTACGTACCAAGATCAAAATATTACCCAGAGTTTAAACTGGACTTATTTAAACTGAATTTTAAACTACTCATATGAATGCACAGTGTGTCCCTACAAACACTCTCCAGCTACACAATAAGCCCATCATCATTTCATAGGACACTGCTCTGTTCATCAGTTGCTTAAAGAGACAGTTCTTAATGCACCCTCGACGTTTGTGATCCTGGAAAAATAAAGCAAAAATTTCAGCTTGCAGAATCACAGAACATCTTGAGTTGGAAGGGAGCCACAAGCATCAAATTCCAGCTCCTGGCCCAGCACACGACATGTCAAGAATCACACCATGTGCCTGGGAGCGTCGGCCCAAGGCTTCCTGAACTCTGTCAGGCAGGTGCTGCGACCCCTTCCCTGAGGAGCCTGTTCCAGTGCCCAACCACCCTCAGGGGAAAGAACCTTTTCAGATGTCCTTTCTGAACCTCAACCTGATATCTACATTTTGGAGAGAGTGCCTTTATGAAGCATTTTATTTTGCTCTGATAGCCAAGAACCTCGGTGATATTTCCTCAATCTAAATTTTTTGTATTCACTCTTTAATAATTCTTGGTTTCAAAAAATTTACTCCTGAAGCCAAAACACTCTTGTACAAGAAAATTCCAAGTGTGCCAGCAACTGCTGGGAACAATAGGGTGCTGTCTCATTCATTACAACAACCATTTACATAACCTGTTTTTAAAATAGTACATATCTTGGCAACACTAGATTAAATGTATACTATCATTCTTCCAATAGTAATTAAATGTCACATTCCTGAGTCCTTTTAGGAAAAATAACTAAGGCCTCGAGAAAAACATCAATTTGTTGAAATTACCTCTGTGGTTTAGTTTTGAATAACCTCCTATAAACAGTAATATTCTGAAAAATGTAAATCTAGTCTGATTCTAGTGAAAAATAACTGTGTGAACTCCCCTTCTAAAAGAAAGGTTTCTGTATCTTCTTTTTTTTTATGCTACTGAAAACAGGGACATGAAATTTAGGAAAATATCATGAACTCATCAGTTCCAAATAAATGTCCTTACCAGAATGCTTCTTGACTCCCTGTACTTTCTCAAAAGTTTTGTCTGTTTCATGTTAAGTTTATGATTCTTTGCCTCTCGTTTAATAAGTTTCTCTATGTGTGGAGTCACTTTCATCTTTGGTTTGAGGCGCACCCGGTAGGTGTTAGGAACCAGGAACTGGAAGCAGTAAGGACATATCTTTTCTGATCCACGTTCACTAGCTACAAATAAATAAAGGCAAAATAAAGTTATTTAACTGTTTTATGAGAAAATTTTAAAATGGTGTGTTTCAATTTTAACATTACCTAAGTACATGTTTTTTTAAGGTAACACTAGAACACAAGAGGAAGCTGAGCACCAGAATGTGCTCAGCTGAGCACAATTCAGACTATGAGTCCAGGCAGTGCACAAGTTTATACAATATGTAACTGTAGATTTTCTTGAAAAAATGCAATTCCTTGCTAAAATTCTTTAGCAACAGAGGATCACAATTCTGCAAAGTGCTCCATGTAGGCAAAATCTTCTACCAGATCAGGGACAGCAAGGCCTTGTAAAGCTCTTTGCCTATTTCAAGTGTGAGAAAATGACACGACCTCAGGCTAGAAGAAACGCTTTGAGATCAATTTCAGCCCTAGTAAGAGGCTCGCTCTTGGCATCTGCCTCATTAGCTCCTGCTGCCGGAGCTGGACTCGGGCCCTCTCCCTGAACCCCCGAGGGACGCCTGACCCAGCTTTCCTGGCGAGCTCGCCACGCTGCCGGCTGCCCCGAAACACAGCCCTGCGGGGCAATGCCGGGGCAAGGGGGAAACGGAGAGAAAGGGCGAGCCGGCATTCATTCCCGCTCCCGTCCTTCCGCAGCCTCCCGGCGCTGCTCTCCCCCTGCAGGAGCCTCCGCTGGAGCGCGCCGGGCTCAGGGGGCGCCCGGCTCCGGAGCCCCCCGCCTCCGGCCCCGGCTGCACCGCCTGCGCCCGGGGCCCCTCACTCGCCTCGGGAGCTGCGGAGCATCCACCTGCGCGGGAGAGAGGGAAAGAGTCAAGGGCGCGTCACCGCCGGGCTCTGCCACCGCCCGTGCCCACCCCGCCGCGATTTCTTACAGCAGGAATCGCGCCTGTCCCGGGCAGGCCCCCACCAGCCGCTCCGCCGCCGCCACCAACAGCCGCCGCCGCCCCATGGCGCCGATCGCCCGCCCCGCCGGAAGGGAAAGGAGGNCCCCGCCTGCGGGCCCGGGGCTGCGAGCGCGGGCGGAGGGCGTGGGGGAGCCGAGCCCGCCCGGAGCGCGGTACCCGCTGGGGCCCCAGCCCTGGGGAAAGTTCTTCCCGCAGGAAAGGAAACTTTTACTTTCGACAAAAAAGAAAAAAAAA
>VXBU01003693.1:1972397-2016546 GCA_013400315.1 Bombycilla garrulus
AAAAAAAAAAAAAGCCCACGTTAGCAGAGCCGTGTTACGAACTGCTTCCTGCTTCTGTCGTTTAGCGTTTTGTAGCTACCACGGCTGGCCAACGGGCTGTAACTCTTGCCTGGTGTTTTGTAACAAAGGAAAAAATAGAATGATTTGTGTTGACTTTTGGTCATCGTGTATCATTATCGATCCGGGGGAGGGCGGCGGGGAGCGCGTACCGCGGATCTGTTGCTCGCCACTTCTCCGGGAAGGCGGCGTCAGTCAGCAGTCAGTAGAGGGCAATAGAGAAATACAGTTTGTGATGCCTAAAGGATTTAAAGCCCTGATTATGTGTTTACAGAAAAGAAAAAGAAGAAAAGAAGAGCCAGGAGGATAGGTTGTTCAGTTTACTACCGGAGACCTGACTGTGACAGACCACCAAGAAAACAAAAATTTCAAAGAGAGTAAAGAAGACCTTCGGCAGCATCTGCAAGTCTCTCCTTTTTTCTTCAGAGTTACGTAGGATAACTTAGCCAGAACTTATTGATGTCTGCATGTTCAGTGGACTCGGGAATGGACTGGGAGATGCGGAAACATACTCTGTGGAAGAAACAGAAGAGAAGGCATTTCAAAGATCCTGCAGGTGATAAAGGTGAGCAAACTCACATCTTCTCTTTCACATGAGATAATAAATGTTCAGTCAGCTGTATAAAAGTCATGAACACACTGAGTGAGTGATTGAAATTATATGAGAATTTTGCTTTTTCAGGCATGCTTCTTCAATGTTCATTTTCTCACAGGAAAAAAAGAGGATAGTGATGCTACAGGGATAGGCATTTCCAAGGATATGTTATTTTGGAGACATGCTAAAACCAGTGACCTGTTTTATGTGTCATATTTTGTACTAGAACTGTTTGAAACGTACTCATCGTTTTACAAGGTTTATGTGCTATAGTTCCTATAGTCTAGTTTACAGAGAAATATATAAAAAAAAGATGTGGCTATTGTTGTTCCTTTTAGAGGGGATTTTTGCTCAGCTTTTAGAAAAATGTGACTTGGAGGTTTGGAGAAATTTATTAAGATATTTTTGGACACATAGTGGGAATGCCCTCAGGTTTTTCAAAGGCTTTTTAATCAGAAAGATATTGAGAAGTGATAACTAAGAATATAGTAACAATAAAAGCCGTTAAGCCGTAGAAATCAAGGGGGTGGCAGAGGGTTGGGAAAGCAGAAAAAACCACAAGAGACTAAGTTAGAAAATAAACATGTGAAACACTTTTCTATTGCCAAGATCTCAGCTGGTGTCACCATAACACTTGGAAAATATCCTCAGGATGCTGGGAACCATTAAAGCAGTACAGATTATCAGAGGATAAACTTCCACTTCAGCTGCCACTGCTACCAGAAGTAGCCAATAAGAAATGTTTGGGAAATAAAAGATGAAGAATCAAAGCATTGACATTCTGGGGATATCACAGAGCAAGTGCAAGGGTATCTAGAGGTCAGTCAAACAGTATCCATTTGAACCAAGGCAGGCTGATAAATAAAAGAATTAAACCATATTCTGAAACAAAACATCAGCTTTTAAAAGGTAATTAAAGGACAAGTTGTCTAGTGTTCCTCTCGAGCCTGGATTTATTTTGTAAGTGGTATGAGAGGTAAGGCTATAACACAGTGATTTATTTATGCTTTGAGTGCCAAAACATGTAAAAGATTAATGTGTTTTTTGTTAGTTTATACATTGTTTAGAACACAGCTTCCTTGCAGTGTGTACGTGAGGGAGGTGAAAGGTAACATATAGAAAGCATGCCACTATATCCTGTGGGTTGGCAACATCCATGTGATAGGGAATAGACCCAATGACTATCAGACTCCACCTGATCTTGAAAGCTACAAGTTCCAGTTCCCAATTTTTTCTTCCTTTCATTCAATTTCTAGTACTCTGTGTCTTCTTGTATAGTTGTAAATCCATTGTCTCAAAAGATAATAGAAATTAAAGATAGTATTGAACAAAAACCTCAGCGAGAAATATTCAGCTTAATTCTGCCAACTCTTCTTTAAAGCAGTCTCTGGTAGAAATTATTAACTCTGTTTCTAAGATGTGAAGCTCTAGGGCAGTAAACATTCTCTAATAGCTGTTACCTATTTTCAGTGAAATTAGCAGGGCTGCTTTCCGGTGTTATGTCTCTACAAATACAGTCAAAGGGATTTTGTAGTGGGGAGCCACACAGGTCAGCGGCTGGGGCTGATGAATGGGAGCCACTGCTCCTTGAAGTCCAGGCCTTGCTTTGTCCCTGTGTGACATTGTGGGACATTAGGCTTGTTTATGGGCAGCTGATGGAGTGGCCATCCTGGCACCTTGCCCATGACACGGGCTGGGCTTTGAGCGGCAGAGTGCAGATTGTACGAGGAGGCCTTCCTTCCGTGCAAGTTACGGGAAAGGCCAGCGCCAGATTGCAGTGTCCTTCACTACCCAGACAAACATACTCCTATGCCAGTTCTCGTATGCCTGTAAGTCCTCATCACCTTGAGTCACAATGAACTATTACTTAATTTTCACTCACTGAACAGTTGTCTAAAAATGTTGAAATCTCCAGCCAAAGTCTCACCTGTAAAAAGGATGCTGCTAATTAATGTGTTAATTGTCGTGTAAACCCCTTTGCTTAATGAGATGTGAAATAGCCCCTGCTGTTAGAAATGTCAGTGTGCTGAGGGGTTTGTCCCAGGCACCTAGGGTCATTTATTGCTGTGCTGCAGCACAACCCAGGGCTGCTATGTCAGCCTCTTGCCAAAATAGAAACGTTTTACTTTCTGATGAGTCATCTGGGTCTCACTGAGATCTTGCAAGGTTCTCCCACCCTATTCTTTGCTGTGTAGTCCAAGCCCTGCCCTGGAGGCCTTGCTTTCCCAGGAAAAGATGGGGTGGAACGCACTTCAGCAGCTGTCTGCTCTGTTCCTTAATTAACGTGGAGCAGCCCGCTAATGAATGGTATGAAGCTTTTCCCTGTTGCTGGAGCTGAACATGGAGTATTCCCGACCTTTTCTGGCCAGCAGTATGGCAGAATAGTGCTGGCAACTGAGTCGGAGCTTGCCACACATTGTGCTAATTGTTACCTGCATCGAAGCAGAAAGGGAACTAGGTCAGCCAAAGGTGGTAGCTTTAATCTATTTTCCAGGTTGGCCATATTTATTTACAAACAGCACAGAAGAACTGTATGTTTTGAGAAAATATTTCCTTGCATTTTTTTTTCCTTCTGGTGCAAAAGGGAGTAGAGGAGGACTTCATTTTTTTCTTTCTTTTTGCTTTAAATTATTTCCTTTCCCTTTTAATTCTGAATGATCTATTCTAAGGTGGCACTGGTTTGAGCATGAGTGAAGCTGGACTAGCTGACCTCTAGAGGTTTCCAACCTCACTCTGTAATTTTCAACAATCATGCTGTTATTTTGGATTCCTCCTGACTCCAAATTACCTGGGAGAGAAGAAAAAAGAAAACCCACCACTATTTAAAGATAATTTCTTTTCCCCTTAAGTTATTATTTTAATTCATTTGAAAATGCACCAGGGAAAATAAAAGCCCGGTACTTCTAATAAATAACTGTGTTATGGAATAGTTCTTTGCAGTTGTTGGCTTCTGAGTTTTGTCATAAAATGCTTTAATTACCATGTTCAGGCTGCTTTGCAGATTTGCTATTAGGCAGAAATGTAGTCAGCTGAGGGATAAGCTGTTTGAGGGCTGTACTCCCTGCTGCAGTTGAAAAGTGGCTTTTTCACACTTGTTTATAGTATCCTGAGTTGGTCTTGTGTTTGAGAAGCTGGTGTCATTGCTGATTCTTCCAGTTCTATGCCTGGTGACTCAGATGGTAAGAAGGGGTGAAATATTTACTACTAAAGTATGTGAAATAATATGAATCTGAAAAATCCATATCACTTTTTCAGTAGTCCATTTTAGCTAAATTCATTCCAAATTAAACTGTTTGCCCAGCTGACATCCTTAATTCATCACCCTGGCTCAAACCAAGATCTTCAAAGCCATTTACAACAGCTAAACAAACATGTCTTCCATTAACTTCGATTATAATGCCTGATGAAATGCACAGAGGATCTGAATCTTTAGAGATGACAGTGATGAATATAATTGAGACACAGGAGAAGTAAAAGAATCAGGCTGATGCTTAGAGTGAGCTTTAATGCAGAGTTTCACAGTCAAATATAGGTGGGTGGTGCAGTGCTTTGTATCTCCTTCTAAACTGCTGCTGCTGCTGAGGCACAGTGGTAGCACAACATATTGTAACTGCACTAGGAAGTGAACACTTGGGTTTTCACTGCTGGTAATGGGGCCTTGTCTCCAAAACCTACTCTTTCTTTAAAGGATAAACTGGATGTTACTGCATCCTAAGTGTGAAGCTGCTACAGTAAAGAGGAAAACCTCCACGTGACACCAATTTAATTAGAATGCAGTATCACTACCTTGATTAGTGATGGAAAACGAGAAACTTCTTCAGTGAAGGAATGTATTATAGTGCACAATTCCCCAGTACTGAAAGGATTTAACCTTTGTCAAGCTGGCCTGCATGCAAGGCCCTCAGAGACTTTGTACAGAAAACAAAACAGCAAGGGGTAGATAATTCAACAGAAGAATTCTTTTTCCAAAGTCCAGAGGCCTCTGCTTAAGCATCCCAGACCAGAAAAAGCTTGCACTAGTTGTATACACATATGTTAAACAAACATCATCAGAGTTGTGTTAGCTTGTTGCTTATTTGCAGTGTGGAGAAGGGCTGATGCAGTCTCTGGTCTTTTCCAAGAGGGCACATAGCCATATGTTTTTATGTATTCTTTTCGTTATTATTAGATAAAGCCAACAGTGGTATTCAAGTATGGTCTGCATCAGTCCCTTGAAAGTCATTTCCTTAGCAAGCAAAGACTTGTTTTCCTTCTTCAGAACAGTAATTTTAAGGACTAGGTTGATAGCAGGGCAGATGTAACAAAGTTTGTCAATTTGTAATCAATTTATGGAAATTAATTTGTTTTTTTACTTACTGTGTGCTTAAGCAATGATTTCCTGATGCCGATATTTGTGTATTGGTTTTTTGGGTTTGTTCATTGGGTTTTTTTTTTTTTCCTCCTTTCTCCTAAGTCAGACTGAGGTCTCTGTATCCCTTAGCACTGTTTGGAAAAAAAGATCTGGTTATCCTGAGAGAAAGGAAGATAGACAGTGGAAAGCCTGAAGTAGTAGAAGTCTAGACAGACATGCTGTGGCATACATAAGGTCTGTGAAGAACTTGTCACAGTGCCTTTTGGCTCCCAGCTTCTGTTTCATTTGCTCTGCTGGTTAATCATTGGCTTGAGTGCTCAGGTACCATGGTGATCGACACACTACCAGTGCCACAAACCCAGCATGATGCATATTCATTGAAACACTATTCTTGAAAGAAACCCAAAAATATATGCAACTTTTGAAAATCCTCAGCATAATTAAAATTTCCATGTACTTTCCTCTCTAACAATATAAATTAGCATGGTAGGATATGGGTTTCTTCCTCCCATTTTAGATTTTTCCTTCTGCTGTTGATATCCACAGCTTTCTCATTAAGTGGTTTGAAAGGCTTCAGACTTCTTCCATATGTTGAGTATAGCACATTTGTGCATTGGCCTTTCTGTGCAGCTATTGAGATGTTTGTTCCACTGTCATCAATATTAATATCAAGGAAAGGGCCTAGGAATAAGAGCCAAATGCATCCTTGGTCTGTTAAGCCCCAACAGTTTGCTAAGTGTGACCTTTGTGAAGCTACGGGTATAAAGTTCAACCTTGAAAATCTTGGCCAGCAACTAACTGCTGGAATGCCAATTGGCAAGCTCTTCTTCCTTCTCCAAATGCAGAGCCTTCTGCCTGAATAGCTCCAATGCAGCATCTCTTCCGCATTGTCATGGTTTGAGGTCTGATCCTCACACAGACCTCTGGTGCTGTTTTTAATTTTTATAACACTGTGCTATTTATATCTCTATTTGAATATGTAAGGTGGCCAACACTGGGAAGTCAACACTGAGCAGTAGTTTCCCACTGAGGATGTTACTGTGCCAGCATCCCTCCTCGGTAACTGCAGGGAATATAAAAAAAAATGTTACCTCTTTATCATCAGTACCTTATAAGTTTGCTCCTGTTTTTGGTATCTTGAATTGCTTCGCAACACTGCCCTCTGAGCACCGGTGCCTGGAGCAGATTGATGGCATACTGTCAGTCGATGAGCCCTCAGCACGTGGCATGCCCATGAGGCAAATAAACCACAGAGGAAGGAATTAGATGGAGCTAGATGCAAGGTATGCATCCACTGGAGCTGGGTAATTGTTCCTCAAACTCTGCTGATCAAAAAATTTGCTTTAACTTTTGTTTCAGCCCTCGGAAAATGGAAAATACGTCCTTTTCCTCTTACATTCCCCTCACATGAAATAAAGATGCCAGATAATTTTTTCAGGCGTGTGTTACCATCTGCTTCAACAGCAATTAGCTCACCAATTAATGTGGGACAAGTTCCATTAATTTATGGTGGAAGCATGCAAAAAACCTCAAAACACAAAGAGCGATGCAGGGATACTGTTTATGTTTCCCTGGCATGAGGTAGGAAGGGCGTGTGATGCACTGCTTTGCAGGAGTTGGAGACACTTAAAAGAAGTGTGAAGACAAACCAACATGCTGAATCCCCCATGTTACTGATTTTTCTTTTTTTTTTTAAATATAGTAAAGACACTAAATATGGCAATCGTATTAATATTCCTGAGCCAAAGACTAAGTGAGATTTATAGGACTTGTGGATCAGGTCAGTGGTCTCCTTCCTAGCCTGCTTCATGCAAGGTCTGAGCTGATGTTGTAGCAGGGGTGGTGAAAAAGAAGCCAGGACTTACCCTCAAAGGATTTAATTTGGAAAGCATTATAGTTGGCATCCCCTCCTCTCTGACTATCCTTCTGCAGTATGGGACTTTCCAGCTTGGGGCTGTCCAGTCCTTGAACTCACTATGATCAACAAATCCTTGCAAAACATACAACAGGTACAGCTGCTCTGCTCTGGTGTTTTGATACAGAGAAAGAACAAATCTTGAGGACAGTGGAAAATGAGCACTGCTTGCTTCCTCTGCCTCTCCTGATTCCAGGGCCAATGCAGGTAGAGTCACATCCCTCTCCCAGGAGGAAGGTGGGCCAGGCTGCAGAGGAAAGCACCAAACAGGGTGTGGACTAGTATTGTGGGTGTGGGTGTAATACCTTAACAATCCTGGTGCCTGTTGCACAATTGCAAAACTGGGCTGTGGCATCAGAACACGAGTTGTCCAGTAAAATGATTTTGTTACCATGATATTGCCAGTCCTACAAGCAACCCTTCCTGACAACCATTTCTTCCTTTTCCTTGATCTGCAGTAATTTTTTTGGTTACTTCATTGGTTTCTTTGATTACGTTTGGTTTCTTTGCTTTCTTTGAATTATTTTTTTGGTGTTCCTTTGCATTAAAGTTGAGGGGGAATTAATAGCATTCACAGGTAAGGTTCAATTAATTCCCTTGTACTTCTTTTCCCAAGGTTGTTTCATTTATGAGAACCATCTTAGAACACATGCAAATTGAGCGTGGATAGAGACATCTCTTGCCAAGAAATCTGTGCACTTGGTTTTTTCCATGGACTGTAGTCTGGAATTTGGCAAGCTTTTGGAATCTTTCCTGGATGAGCAGTTCTGGATTATTCACCAATTCTTTTTTGGAGTTGGAGTGAAAATAAACATGAGCTTGGAATGCTGGATGCTAGCTCAAGCCCAGATTTCCCCAGTGTGAGCCCAGAACCGAGAGATTTAATTTGGCTCCTTTTGGATTATGATCCCATGTCAGAGTGAGGTGTTTTGAGTCTGAATGGCGTGCAGTGTGATACTCATGTAAAAATAAATACAGCAGCTTAGTGCTTGCGATATATTTGTGGCCTCCTATTCATTCCTAATCAGTGGCATTTTCCTTTTTGGCTACAGTGAGAGAAGCTGTGGACTTTTCCATTAGAATTTGGTTTGGTACCTTCTGATGGCAACAAAACCTACAGATATAGAAGCATGATAAATGCTCAGACGTGAGGGTCAGAAATTAGTCCTTTCTGAGCAATCTTAACATCTGCTGGAATGAGCAGAGACAGAGTTTATGTAGGTTGCACAATTGCAGCCATTGACTGTTCACTTTCTTAAAAGCAGATCCATGATTTTTCTGTCCTCAAACACTTGATAGTTTTGGCTAAAAACAGTAGGCCTGATACCAAACGGTGTTCAGGTTTTCAAAGTGTCTAATTAACAACAGAGATTGGCTATGCCTGGAATGAAAAGTATATAATGCAAGGGAAGCAATCACCTGGTCTGGTGCTGAAAGGCTTAATGAGGAATTAAGGAGAAGGAAAAAATAAAGGCTTCTAGAGTTGTATTTAAGTTTTCAGTCTCTTTGGTGTCTTCCAATCCTTTATGTGAATGCTAAAAATTTCATTAAAAAATTACAAATGTATTTTAAAGACCAACTTTAGAAACTGAACATGCAATTCTAACTTTGGAAAATTGCAGCTCTGTTTTCTGACAGAATCTTACGTTTGTGACTAAGGGAAAACTTGATTATTTCAGTGGATTGCTGGAGAAGAAGATGTGAATCTCACTTTATCCGTTCTCACCCTGACAGATTGACTTGGAAACATTCCGTTTCAAAGAAGGTAAAGGTATCAGATGAGTTCATATGCAACAGATGGGTTTTCTGGAAAAAGCCTCAGATTTGATAAACTTTCAGAAAAATTTCACATGACTCACTGGGGAAAAAGTACCTTTGTTGTGAATGTTTGCTAGATGCACTGAAGTTGATGCTACTTTGGGGATTAACTTCAGCTGAGATTAGGACTTTTTTATGGACCAGTGTGAGCACTGAAGATGAAGACACCAATCATTAAAGCTGTGTCAGTGTCTCAGCAATGAATTGATGTTCTTTTTGGCTAAAGTTCAATATTCTTTGAATGAAAACCCTTGATTTACATTTCTCAACTATTCTTGTGGGGGTATTAAGCTGATGTCCTGCTACTGTTTGTGGAGCCACCGAAAAAACAAGCTAAAAGGAAAAAAAGTGCCATCCAAACAACAACCCACAGAAAATACTGATTTAAGTTTGGTGGCTGCTGTTGAATGTGCTTGCTCTTCCCTCATGCAGCCACAGAACATATTGCCATTGCAGGTAGGCTGTCTGACAGCTTCCTTTCAAAGCATTGCCAGACCTGCTTCATGGATTAGTCAACAAGTGCTTCCTGAATTGTGCTTGCACCTGTTTCCTCTTCTCCTGAAATAAACAGTTTTATCTGAAAAAAGTATTGACAAAGGCCAAAGTTGCACTCCCAGCCTGGCCCACTGATATAAAGGAAATCACATTTTCTTGGTGTTTGTAGAATGAAAGTAGCAGCTGTTACCATGGGAATAGTCAATTTATGAAAGAAGAAGTTTTGAGGAGGCTGAACATTACCACTAATCGAAGTGATTGCAGTCAAGACAAAAGGTTAATGTTCAAGATCTGCTAATTAGGAGAGAGCTACTTTTCTGGTAATGTGAGGATGGATACAAATGAATTCTGTTTGATAAAAAAAATGCTGTTATCCTGGCTAATCCCTTGAAGTTATTTTTTTTGGATATGAGGATTAGGTTCATCCCTACTATAGTACCTACTGATTTGTCTTCAAGCAAGTGTAAACTTAATGGGTATAAATAGAAACTATTTCCTGGAAAGGTTCTTTCAAATATATTCTTACAATGTATTTTAAGAATTATTACTTCACATTCCCTTTTTTGAGACATTTTTCTGTGTTTTGTTTTGTATTTTGCAATTCCTGATGTCCTCTCTCTCCTTTTCCCTCTGCTCAACACATTTTCTAGGATGTAGAAATTACTATGGTTTTTCAGATTTCTCCTTAAATGTTCTAAAAATGTTATCAGCAAATAGAGAAAAGGCTTTTTTATTCTGCTGCACTCCCTCTATTGACTGACTGTGCCAAGACAAAGTGAATAATATAGTAGTCATCATCTGCAAACAAGAATGTTTGGGCCAGATCATCTCTGCTCATATGAAGTATCAAATCTTCACTCTTTTCAGGAGAAATGTGTCTCTCCACAAGTTCTAAAAATACAGATTTCTGGTAAATTTCTCTTTAGATCACCCATCTGACAGACTTCTAAGCAGCTAATAATTTAAGAACAATTCTGCAGTTTGCCCTGAATTATTTCATAAATTAATAATTATTAATTATTTCACAAAATACTTAATTATTATTAAAGTTATATTTGTGTGAGCCCTAGCTCTTCAAATAATCTTGGGCTCTACATTCTTCTATTTATTTTCACTTGCAAGTAGCCTGCATTATTGCAAGTAGCCTTTATCTGTGTAATTAGTTTTACGTGGATTTTGTAATGAAAAGTGTACGTGAAAAATGGAATGGTGTGTTGGATATGCCCCCCAGAATGAAAGCAGTAACATCAAAGCAGTAACACTATTGGTACCACACTAATAATGGAAGAGCTAAAGGACACTCTGTGGGCAGTGCATGCATGCAGTGGGTCCAGATGATTGTAGAGGGTGTTACAGCATGTGATACTTCCAGCTGTGTATCAGCCTCCAACTCCAAGACTGCAATTTTGCCCCTACTCTTCTGTCTTGAAGACTATTTGAGAAACTTGTAGGCTTATAGCTGCTTCCCTTCTGTACAGCCTAGATGAGAGTGTGGCATGTACACTGCCTTCCCTCACTATGCTCTTGTTGCTCCTTGAATTGGATAATACCACTTCTACCTCTGGGCATCTTCCTCAAGGCATTTCTAGGCAGCAGTTATATGCTTAGTTAGCTCTTCTCTTGCTGGGCTAAACAACTCAGCTCAGTCTTTGGATGGGAGATTTCCTTGTCTCCCAGGTTCTACTGGAAATCCCCATTCTCATGTCCTACAGACTCACTTGCCTTTTTCATGTTACCTGTTTAGTCACTCTCTCATTGACAAGTATAGCTCTCATTTGTCATTAGTGGGTCATCTCCCGGGTTATGTTTTCATTTTCTGCCCTGGGCCTTGTTGCTTACCCCACTTCTTTGGCTCACATCTTGGAGCCGCTCCATTTGTATAGTTTCACTACTCTACTGACAATATTAGAGTGTGCAGGTACTCTTCTACCTTGGTCACAGTGATCGAGAGCTATGGAAGGACAACGGTAGTCCCAGAATGGATCCTGAGGACCCACTGCTAATCTTAACTGATTCAAAACATCCCATCTCAATGGCACTTACTTGCTATTGCTTCTCCTTTAGCTGTTTTTCAACTATGCCAAAATTCTTAGTCTTCTGGTTCCCTAATAGTGTATAACATGATGTCAAATTCACTGCTAAAGTCCTGAAAGATGAGATCTATTACACTTCATTTGTTCACAAAAATCTTTTACTTAATCTAAGAAAACTATATGGATGATTTGTATAGTGTCCTCCTGCTAAGTTGCTGTTGCACTTTATCCCATTTTTCATTTACCTCTTTATATGTCTTTATATATTGTCTCTCTCAAGTTGTGTTTTAAAGCCTTTCATACTAATGAGATCCAATGAAACTGCTTGTAATTTCTCAACTGCTATCTCCTCTACTTTTTCTTCACAGATTTTTTTGTAAGTAAAGAAACCATATCTCCTATTTTTCAGCTTCACTCCCAACTAGATGTTGCTATTAAAAATATTTGTCACTGGACCAGCTTTACACATGAGAGAAATTTTTGAAGCATTCAACTTTTTGAATCGAGTTTTTTGCTAGCTGTGGTAGTTTCTATTTGCATATCCACATTCTTATTATTCACCCTATCTTTGTCTGTAAATTTAACATAAAAATTTCTGATTGAAAATCAGGGGGAAATACTTAGTTGAGGCCTTCCTTATGTTGTCTTTAATCTCTTTTCCATCCTTCCTCCACAGTGGCACAGCATTTTTCCTTGTGGATATTTTTTTTTCTGTTTATACTACCAAAGAGCCTTTTACTGTGTGCTTTCATATTCTTTGCAGGACAGAAGCCAGTTAAGTTCATGGGAGTTCAAACTTTATCTTTGTACTTCCTGACTTCTCAGATGTTTCTAGCTTGTGGACAGTACTTTTGGCATTGTATGAACACTGCTTATTTCAAGTACTTCCATTTCACAAGGTCCTACTTGGTTCCTAGCTGCAGCTTTGTAAAAGCTACTTGTTCAATTTACTGTCCTTTTTCTGTACCACAGAAGAGGCATAACTCGAGAAAGTTTAAATGCTATTTTTATTGTCATTTTACAATGCTTTACTATGTTAGTGCAATTCTAAAGTTCCCAAGCCTACCTTTCTTCTCTCTTATATGAATAATCCTACTTATGTCAGAATCAAAGCTATGAAGATTATTTGTGAGAGAAAAGGGTTGCAGATTAGGGTCTACATTCCTTGAAGTACTTTCACCAGGTACAGCATTTTTTCACAGTGGTGGCTTTTTTAGCTGTGCTGTAAAAGCTGTTTAAGAGACACACATGCAGTATCAAAAGAAGTGCAAAATGTTTTAGAAGATTAAACTGCCTGGAAACTGAAGAATGCAGGGATTTGTTCAGGTGCCCAATATTTCTCTAATAGCCTTTTTGCCGATCGACTCATGTTTTATTTCTGGCTTTTAAGTATTATTAGATTTTCTTTTGGCACGCTGGTGATTTGCAAATGTACAGTTACTGTTCTGAGTGCTTGGGAAAATGGTCTTTCACAGAACTGAATTGTTGCATGGAAAAAAATCTTTGGTAACTACTTATTACTTGGATTTTTGTTAGGTCTCAAGATGTGTCGTGACTGTGTTGCACTAGCAGTAGAGAAGCATATTTAGCAGCTGACTGTGTCCCAAAGAGCTTGCAACTGAAATATGTAAAATACATTCAGTGCCAAAGGAAGCAAACATCATTTTCATGGTTACTGTGGAAGGTGGGAAAGAAACCGATGTCACTCATCTGGGGCACAACCAGTAGCTGCACCCAGTCCCCTTGACTTCTCAATCTCTCAATTGCAGGGAGGTTTTTTCCTATTTTCATCCACTACAGTTGTTAGTAGGAGTAGGAAATTTCAGTAGGATACTGGGAATGAAAGAAGACAAAATTTCATTTATCTTCCTGCTGTTTCACTTTAATAATCTGTCACCATACACAAAGCAGTTGGTAAAAGGAGAAAGTGTGGTATGTTCTCTACTGCAGCCATTGTATTTTGCAGCCAATCCAGCGGGATTATGCATTAGCCATTAATCTGTTACAGGGAGGAGGCAGTAGATGGGTCAAAACCCAATTTGTCTGTTAATTTGCAAATATTGAGCAAAAGAGATGAAAAGACTAAACAAAGAAGTAGACAACAATGCAGAAAATATTTTTTGTTATTTTAAAAGCTTTCTTTTGAATTGAATCTATTCCTAAGTAATATGGCATATAGTGCTGAGAAGATATCAGAAAGTCTCAGTAGATTTAGATTTTCAGATTAGCTGGTGAGCTGCACAAATGTGACCTGAATTATGACTCTCCTGTGGTTTCTACTTATAAATCCCTTTTCCTCTACAAATAAATTATGAAATATATTTAAAAAATGAGTTAATGAAAAAAGATGGGGGTTTTTTTTCCTAATGGACACAACTACTTTGAGTAGTATAACATTTTGCTGTGAGAATGAAAAAAAACCCTCTTCAAATCTCTTTCATATGTAACTACATCCATTTACTTCAGCAGGATCAGTGAATATAAGTTTGACCAATAAATGTCAGCCGGAATGTCACTTCTGTGTGTGTCAGAAAGATTCAGGAGAGGTTAATGAGGAATTTGTATGTGTTTCAGTACTTACCTGCTATGTAATCTTCACATCCAAGCAGGATCCTGTGTCATAGAAAAGAAATGGAAGCAGAATTCTGTTTTAAATTGTGTTGTTTCATGTATGTACAGAGCTATTACTTCCCTCTCAGGCAGTGAAACTATGTACTCTATTTAGAAATAAATAGTTTTTAGTATAACTGCAATTATGAAGAAATTCCTTACTGTCAGGGTGGTGAGACACTGGAACAGGTTGTCCAGGGAAGTACAAACATGGCAGTGTTCAAGGCCTTCAGCAGCCTTGTCTAGTGAGAGATGTCCCTGTCCAGGGCAGGGGGGGTTGGGGTTTGATGATCTTTAAGATCCCTTCCAACACAAACCATTCTGTGATTCATTCTGTGATTCTGTGATTTACAAAAAGAAGAACAACAAGTCCTGTAGAAGTGCTTGCATAATGCTATATTAAGGAGTTTCAAGGAAAATCTGATCAAGATGGTACTCATACTATGAACAGAATTTCAGGTACCACCGCAGTGTTTAAAGAGTCTTAAAAGAAGTTCTCCCCTGGCAGCAGTGTTGCAGTTACTCACCCAACAAATCTTGTCCTCAGTAGTTAATTTCAACAGCAGCAAAAAAATCGAAATAATTTTTTCCCCGATAATTTTTTTTCCTCAGTTTCTTTTTAAAAACAATCAACACAAATCTTTGTTCTCTTATTCTGATTGTTTTGAGGGTTTTTTTATTTTTCAGGGAAGAAGGTGGTATTAGAACAATTAGAAACTGTTCCATCAAGAATGTGGAGATAATAGGTTAAATAGGGATGATAAATCATGGTAAGCGAAATCTGCTCCTTCCCATATCTAGGCTTGTTTTCTGAGCAAGGTTTTCAGAAAATAGGATCTTAGCCTTAGCTTTCCTATTAGAAAGCAATTCAGCTACATCAGAGACAATCCATTTGTTATGAGGCTGTAAAATGATGGCTGTTGATTTAAAATCCAGAGACACAAAAATAACTGGTTTAATTTTGGAAGTGTAAAATATACAGATCGCTAGTTGAAAAAAAAACAAACCATGCCATTTCTTTCAATGTTTATCTGTTAAAAATAAAGCATAATTTTGACTTGGCTTATATGCCTGTGTTGATTTTTCCTAGCTCTGGAGCAAGAGCTGCAATACAAATAGATTGTCATAGCTATTTACCCAGCAGTCATCCAGACAAACTGACCTGATAAAGGTGACAATTTTTAATTGCAGCAATTTTCTATGGGTGTGTTAGGATATTTGTAGTGAAAGGGCATTTTTTTTTCAAATTTATTTAATAAACTTCCCCTCCTCAGACACCAAGTATTCAACTTAAAAATTTATACATTTTTTAATTTAAATAAGGCTCCATAATGCCTTCTGAGTATTGCAATTTTGATGCTTATTGCTCCTGTTCTACTTAGGGGCCTGTTTTCCTGTTTGGACCTAGTGTTCCATGACATGACACTATCTCTGCTTTATGGCTGTGGACATAGTCTATTCTGTGATGAATTGATGGAAATACAGTCTAGTAATGTAGCTACACGAGGGAATGAGAATATGAGTCACTCAAACTTTAATATTTGTGAGTGCCAAAGCTTGTATTTAAAGCTCCTCTGGAAAATTCAATTCTTTTCTGCAAGAGGAAAAAAAAACCTGCAAATATTTTTAATTACCTCTAGACACCTAGTTTGCATTTATTGCTGAATAGACAGTGTGACTTCCATAAAGTTATTCCACAGGATATAAGTTTAGAACTTTAGCTGTGCAGAAACCTAATATTGTGAGTGAAAGGCTCTGTCTGAATTTTTGTACAAATTATTTCATCTGACAGGTGGAAGAGAAGGCTGATTTTATGTCAGGAGCATGCTGAGCTATTGGTATTCTTCAGGCATACTCCATTTGTGCAGAGAACTTTTTTGTTGATGTCTCTATTAATCCTTTCTCTCAGTTCGTAGCATTTGAGACAGAAAGCATTTTTTCACCCAAGTGTTGTGCATGTGGCATGGCCCACACAACTGAAATTCATCTGTGAATTACAGTGTCAGCTTGACATCAATTACTGTCTGTGGCTCCAGGATAGGTATCTTTAAGCACTGAGCAAGAAGCAGAAGTTGTATTTCAAGGCCTTGAAACCTGGTCTGAAGCTGCTGGTCTGAAAGCTCTCATCCAATTTGGATGGAATTTTCTCAGCTTGGATTGCTTAATCAATGCTCTGTTTTCACTTCATTGGCAAAAAATAATACAAAAAAGAAAGCTTTTCTATTAACAAATCATTTGTCATTTCCAAGCTGGCAGCAGAGGTCTGTGGAGCCATGTCTACTGCATCACTAAATCTTTATGCCTTCTCCTCTTTGGAGAGTCATTAAGTTTAGAAGCACTCGCCTCTACAGGGCTGATCAAGATGGCTTGTTTTAAAACATGTCAAAAATGTTGGACAGCAGCTTGTTAAAAACTTCCATATTATGGATCATTCTGATTGACTGGGCATAATTTAATACCAGAGTTTTTATTATTTTTCACGCAGGTTGCAAAGATGTTTACACATTCTAATTGAGCCTTCAGTCTGGAGTTGGTGCAGGGATGTAGTGCATCTAAGCTCTTCCAATTTTTCTTCGTATTATTCCAAAACATTTTTATTGTCTCTCCGTTAATTTGAAATTTAACTGTTGCTTAGTGCTATTACAAGACCTTGCCCAGAGAAGTTTTGAATGTCCTGTCCCTGGAAATGTTCAAAGTCAGGTTAGATGTGGCTTAGAGAAACCTGGTCTAGTGAAAGATGTCTCTGCCATGTCAGAAGAATTGGAACTCAATGATTTTTAAGGTCCCTTCCAACCCAAACCATTCTATGATTCTGTGACTGTTGAGAAGCTGATTTTCAGAAAGGCTGTTTGCCCACATTTCATTGTCTTCAGCTCAAGTCAAGTGTCACTGCCTGTGAATACCAGAGCTGCACCTAATCAACCCAAATCTCTGCAAGAGACTGTGAACGGTAGCCCAGCCCTCAGACCATCACATCAGACCAAACCTGGTTGCCAAGGGTTTGTCCAAACGCAGAACAAGCAATCTGTGTGCATATTCTTGTGCCCACCTTGACTTCCGTTAGGTAACTTTCTGCCCATCATAATTGTATCCTGGTGTCTCATCTGCTTTAAGACAGCGAGTGACCTTGACTTGAAGCAGGTACAGGGCAGGCACATGTTTCAGCTGACAAGGCTTTGGCGAAGGGGCAGGTGAGGAAGCCTGTGGAAAACCTCTGTGCCAGAATTCATTTGAACTTATTCCTTTCGTGACTGCAAGGGGGATGGGAGGTGGAGGAGAGGAGAGCAACCCTCCCCCTTTACTCCCTTGTATTTCAGGGGAATTAGTCCCTATCAGGGAGAAAGAAGGGCGGCCCCAATCCACAGGAAGAGTTTTTTTAGTTCTCTGCCTTTGTAAGTACCACGTGAGGGTGTGAACTATGTCTTTCCTCTCATCCCCTCCACTATACCACCAAGACAGACTCCTCTCCTCCTATAACTAGGTTTCCAGAGCTCAGAGGTAAAAGTGCAGACCTTGTTCTTCCAGAAAATGACATGACATTTTGTTAGTACCAGAGAGAATTGGACTCTAGTATCCAAAGACTGAATTTAGGTCTTTTTTCAACACTACATTTCAAGTTAAATAATTTTGTTTTCTGACCAATTCATAGTGAAGAACTACATCTCTGTTACCTGTCTTGTATGATATAAACGTAATTTGATTAGATTATAGTTATTGTACTTTGAACTTCAAGTATTTCCTGCAGTTTCCAGGAAAATAAAGGAAGAAAAAGTAGGAGGCAAATCATGACATAAATGACTTTGGCCTAATTTGTATCTTTCAGATTTTGAGCATTTCTTAATTTGATTTGCAGGTGATGATCTGCTGACAGAATAAATAAATTGTAGAAAGTGGCGAGACTGCACAGGCATTTGCTATGGTATCACTCCCACATGAGGAACCTTCATTGCAGCCTTTCTTTAAGTATGTTCTCTCCTGTGGTAAGTTTTTCAGACATATAATCTCCTGTGTCAAGAGTTTTCAGCAGAGGGAGTGAGATGAGTTCTGAAAAGTCCACCCCTGGTCCTAGAATTTGTTGTCAGAACTGGAAGCTATAGACAGTAAACCTAGTTGTACTCATGTTAAACACATGCTAGGTTTGGTAAGGCTGTGGAGTGTAGTAAATACCACAGAACTAAATTACAGGTGTCACTAACTTTAGTTTGTGTTTCCTTTGGCACCATGAAGTGGACCACTTCTGCATAGTGTGTAAATTTTTTTACTTGTCTGTTTACCTGAAATTAAATTTTTTAATACTGGCACCTGTATTTGCGACTTACGACTTCCCAAATTATGTCAGTTCCTCTAAATAATTAAAAAATGACCCTCTTGTCCAATATAAAAAACAAATAAACAAAAATCCATTAATAATTCTGACAACTAACCTTTGGAATGGAGACCTAATTAGTTCTTATTGAGCTTGGTCCAAAGATCATTGAAGCAATTTGGAGTCTTTCCACTAAAGTTAATTGACCTTAGAGCAAAATCCTCAGACATGCTGGTTTAGCAGCATTGGATAGCAAGCAGTCTCTCTGTCACCCATCAGCAGCATCACATCCAGACAGGCAGGCTGTGTTAGCTGTTCTATTTGACATAGTTTTTGGTAAGGATGTTGCCTAAGTTGATTATGTCTCTGTGGGCAAATAGAGGATCTAGAAAAAACTCTGTGCCCTGGGTACCCATTTATGTGGCAGTCACCAAAGCCCGCAGGTTTCACACATTCCAGTGTCAATGTGGAGCTTTCGTCAGAAGTGTCAACATTACCAAGATTTTAAACTGCAGGCAAATATAGAGGATCATTTGATCCTGGCAAGGAACTGTTTGCCTCAGCACTTGTGGGATAATGTAGAATAAGCAGCAAATCATTGATGAATCTGTAATGCAACACCGGTCCCAGGAGTACTCAGGCAAAATTGCTGCAAAGAAGAAGGAAAGACAACAAAAATTATTAAATGCAGTGAGAGATTCAGACCTTGGGAGACCTTTAGGGAGGTGATTCTTATTTTAAGCATAAAGGAAAAAATGGTACAGAATCATGTGCATAAACCTTTCATTCTGTTTAATAAAAACCATAAGGAACCCACAGATGTTAGATGTTTACTGAACCTTAATTGGCCTGGAATCATTCTTGCAGTTACTCTAGTTTTATGCTTGTGGTAATGTTGACTTCTGGCCATTAGCCACGAGTTTCTAGTGAACCTTTCACACATTCTACCAGGCCAATAATTCTCATCACTGTTAAACACTTTACATGCTTTTGCTGTCAATAGACTTAATTAATAAACATAGGTAAAAATTTGCATTGATAGAGCAAGGTGCTTGGTCATTCCTTGAACATTTAAAACATGTGGAAAATTAACTAACAATATCCAACAATGGAGATATTAAATGGGGATTAGAGAAACCTCAGTGGAATAGCATTGTCAAAATGGTGCATCGCATCTGTCAACACAGAGAGGTGGTCCTTAGCCTTGCATTTCAGTGAATCCCTAATTGCTCTCCATCTCTGTTTTGTCTTGTTTCTGGCTGCCATAGTTCTAACAGATATCCAGTGGGGTCCATGCATGCTCTTCCATAGTAATGGTTGGGACTTGTACTAAAGACCTTGGTACTTGGGAGATCACTGCTCATTTTCCGTCTCCGTGGTGTATTTGGTCTGGGAACACAGTTCAGTCACTCTGGCTGGTTTTAATAGTGTTGATAGAACTGCTTTCTTTGACAGGATTGCTTTCAGAAATGCTTCATGGAACAGATTTGTTTCCTACTATATTGGTCTACCTAGATGAAGGGTTCAAATTCCATTCGGTACGCCAGGTAACTTAACGTAACAAATTTAATTTAGTCAGTTTCAAAAAATGTCATCAAGATTAGAAAAACACCTCCCTATCACATTCATTATCCTCAGAGTAATCCACTCCCTTTGCAAATTTATTTTGGAAACTAAGCAAGGTTATACTGCAGTATAAAATACAATTCATCCATTTGGATGAATGCTGTTGCAAAGCTCTGGCTAATATTCTTATGAAGTTTAAATTAAAGCATGTATTACACCCACTGATACCAAAAATACTGAGTTAATGTACCAAAAATAAACATTTATTTAAAGAAAACAATGAGGCTTTTAAGTTATCATTCTGAAAATTTCAATGCCATTTTGCAGTAATTTGTGTTGCATGATTCATGCTTGAAATATTGTTTTCTACTTTCTCTTAAATATGCTTCTCTGGAAATTAAGACACCTTTCACTTTGCACCAGCTGATTTTGGAGGCAGATAAAGATGGTTGTTAGTCTTTCATCAGCTGCAGCAGTGGGGATGTTCTTTGGACTATATTGGCCAAAAATGAAGCAAGGTACTAAGCTTCATGTTTATATCCAGGCCAGTGGATATCCAAAGAAATTTGTCTCCTCGGTACCATCAGAAAAGTGGCAGGCAATGTAGATAGGCTTGGCAATGAGGCCCTGCTGTACCATGACAAAAGGGCCCCACATGGATTTTCAAGTCTGCAGTAAAGCACATACTCAAAGGATTAGGCAGGAGGGAAGAAGAGAATCAACTCTCTTTTTTATCTGAACTCCCAAAAAAAACCCAAAACACCAAAAAAAACCCAACAAAAAAAATTCTCTCAGGCATAACCAAGATGGAAGACAGTGTCTTACTGACAGAGGAACATATATTTAGCACCATGATTTATTGAGAGTGTTTGTGCTTGTTTCCTGAGAAATACATAGAGCTTTTTGATAACGCTGGATGATAGCAATCTGCTCTATGGGCAGATGTGCACATAATAGATGGTGCCTGAGGCATATTTGCCCACATTTGGTGAATTCTCTTCTTGTTTATCTTACTACATGGTTTAGTTTTATTATATTGACTGTTGAGAACAGTATCTTCCTTGTGTCAGAAATCGCTACCTTATTTATAAGTGTGCAGATTTTAATAATGCAGTAACAATAATGATTTTTTCTAAATGTATGATAAAAATAGTGTCACTCTTTTCCTGTGGTTGAAGATGCTTTAAAATTGGTGGACTGGTCATACTGATTTTGAAATAATCTATTTTTGCTGTTGTTCCAGATGATGTAAATTAATGGAAATGGTCTCAGAATTGGGCTAGGCAATGCTTTTGCTTTTTTGAGAGTCTATGCACTATGTTTAATAGTCTTGCTCTATGCTCTCATCTGGGATTTAGATGGGATCATTTCCTTTGAAGTTTTGTTGTTAAGGTTCCAGATCAATACAGGATTTATGTTTGCATGTTTTCAAGTACACAATAGTCCTTCTGAAATCAGTGAAAAAAGTTCTGACTTAATTGATGTCAATGCCAGAACTCCCACTCACTTCAGAAAGGCCAGACCCAATCACATTTTTCAAGCAAGTCGTTTTGGGGCAGGAAAAGGGAGGATTGTTCTGTTTATTAGCAGTGAATGAAAGGTAGTCATATGTTAAGATTTTATAAAATGATACAGTGGAGACATCCATGGAGAACTGTCAGAAATAATTATTTTATTTCCAAAATATCTTCTGCTGTAGTAATTGCATTTCTTCATTTTGTCCTTTTACATTATATATTAATTTAACCGTGTTACTGTCATGACATCAAATGTAATATAAATGGTTTATACAGCATTTAGATACAACTGATGCAAAGCTTTTTACCATATCAAATTAAAACCATTAATCATATCAAAATAAATTGTTTTGTCATTACCAAAATGCTTTTGTTTTAGATTCCTGAATCTCTTTTCTTCAAGCCATTTGTTTAATGGGAAATTCTGAAGTAGTGACATTCTTTCTGATTTAGAGCATCATCAGATTTTGAAGGGTCAGGGTTTCCTGCAGAACAGAAATTCCAGTTTTGGCCATCTCTCAGTGCAGTGAGTACTTCATTCCCTGTGACTGTTTGCCAGCTCTGTGAAAAGCTGGGTACTAAAGTGCTGTTCAAATTTGGACCTTAGCTGGCTAATGTTACCGCTCATCAAAGGAACATGAACATATGATTATATTGCTGGACAAATACATTGTCTGTGATGCCTTGGTTTTTCGTAAGATAATGAGACTTGTTACAGTTGCTCTTCCTCAGATACTCCATTTCTGGTTAACAAAATGTTTTAATAGATGTACTGGTTTGAAAGCAAAACCAGTGAGACTCCAAGTCAGAAATACAATTTAATAGGAAAAAGTAAAATACATGCAAGTAATACAAAAGAAAACAAAAACACTGACAGAGTCAGAATACAACCTGACACCCTGCTAATTAGGGTCGTGGTGGCAGTCCAGATGAGGTGGTCTTGCTGAAGTGGCGATCCTGTAGACAGGTCTGGTAGCTCTTGTCCTCTGGAAACCACTAGGTAAGGGCTGCTTGTTCTGTCCCAATCCCCACATTATATCCAGGTGGGAATGCTTTGCTTCTCCCCCTCGGCAGAGCATCTCACAATGGGCTGATGTCATTGTATGAGTCATGAGGTGGGTCCTTGATGGCCCATTAAACACAAATGGCTCCCGGAAGGAGTTATCTGTGACTCATGGGGCAAGGCATTGATGGCCCATTAGCAGGAGATAGTACGGGGGAGGAGGCAAAGAAAAACACTGCACCTCCTGGTTTCAACAGTTAATGAAGATGAAGATAGAATACAGACCCTCTGGCACATTTTTACATTGTAACCTAGGACAATAGAACACAAGCTTTTGTAGAACATAGAATGTTTCTTCTACCTTTCTTCTGCACTCAGAAAACAATTTCACAACCTACATAATAAGCCAGAGTCACAAATAAGTCATAGTTTTACTATTAAAAGCTTTTGTAGATTGATTTGCAATATAGCCACTTTTATTGAGGCTTTTATTAAATTCTACTTATTTCTTGATTTCTTGTTAGTCATAATTTCTTGGCAGAGCGCTATATACTAACAGTAACTCTTTATCCTCTTACCTGCTAACTTTAGCTACAGAACCACATGTTATTCTTCTTTTACTGTAATTATGATGGTCTGGGCTTGAGGCTGTCTTAACACTATTTTATACAAATACAGTCCTCTGTTTAAGCGGAATGCATCCCATTCTATACATGTGGTTGCAAAAAAAAGTACTTTTGGACATTTTATCACATATTGAAAGTGCTGAACTCTTGGATAATACGAGTGCCTGGCTGTTGATAATATCCTCAAAATATTTGTATTTGTTTCCTAGAATATCTGCATTGTCGGAAACGTTTGCACAGAGTCATGGAGTGCTTCATTCAAACAGTGCTGGCTATGGTGTAATAAATGTCCCCAGATGTTTTATAGGAACCTTTAACATACAGGTTGAGTGACAAGTAGTCACATAAACCTTCTTCCACTGTTGTAATGGACCTTGAAAATTTGCTAAGCCCTGGAGGACTAGGGAGATCAAGGAAAGGCAGGATATAAAAAAATAATATTAACACATAGTTAGTGTAAGCAAACATAACGAGATTTTGCATTTAAATGAAATTTTATATACTCACAGGAAGCATCATCTAGTGTTAAGGTATAAAATTGGGAATTGAATGATGCTGCTTCTATTCTCGGCCATGATGCTGTAGGTTTTGTTCCAAATAGAGAAGAGCAGAGGTCAAAAATATACCTGAATAAAAGAGCTTTCTGTTTTTAATAATGGCATGAGATAAGGCCTTATCCCAAAGCATTACAGAGAAACAGAGCTTTGATTTCAGATAAGATTTCTATGAAAACCAGCTCAGAACTTCATAAAAGGGACAGATCAGAGTTAAATGAAAATGGATATGAAAGTCATACTCAGTCTAAAAGCATGTGAAGAGAGGTATGTAAGTTTAGTCTGAGGTCAGCAAATGTAGAAAGTACCAAGTAGTAATGGCACAATAATTAGTTGAAGGATCATGAAATGTGTCCATCTCATACACCCATGAAATTTTGGTAGCTGTTTGGCAAAGGATATTAAAAGCCTGCTTTTTTGTATGAATGTAAGATTTCTCACATAGAGAGATTTGTGCAAAGTCCAGGGTGTAATTCATAGTCTTCACAGGGTTTGTGCCTGCAGTTTGAATGGGAATGGATTCAAATCAAGTCATGCCCAGCTGTGCTCACATCATCTATGATGTGCCTTGTACTCTGCTCCTCCACATGCCCAGTGTGTCTCCAGCCTGGAGACTGCTGAGCACTTCAGCATGTCTTGTACCTCAGACCTGTCAGAATTTCAAACTTAGAAGTGGATGCAAGATTCAATGTTGTGGCACTGACACACTCAGTTCTGGTCCAGTGGCATTCATCCAGAGTTGGGAAGTCCCACTTCTTCCCACTTCAAGTCCCACCTCTGCCTAAGTAGACATGAATTTGCATTTTCTGCCTCTCTGGGGAAGCACCTTAAACAACAGGCTCGGAATAAGCTTTGAGAGAGGGTGATGGGACAGGGAGTCAAGATTGTCCTTCCCTTGTTTCAAGCTGTTCCAATTTCTATGAAGTGATTAAACATTCATTGGATTGGGGGATGGCAGAAGAAGAATGAATGAACTATACCAAGAGATAGAGGAGAAGGAGCCAAACATTTTCAGATATTTAAAGTTTTTGAAGCTGGAATTTGATATTCCATGTGAGATCTCCATGACGTTTGGAGAGGATGTTTTCTGTATTTTGTAATTAAGGGATGGCTTAGGAATCCATCTTCAGGAGACAGTAGATAATGATGAATTGTGGAAGTCCCAGCTCAGGATAGCACTCTGAGGGTGTTGAGGGGGAGGGGTCAAAGAGAAGGGCTCCTCCATCTCCAGCAGCATCACTCAACTAGCTCCATCAGATCAGCCTTCCAGATGTTCTGTGCTGAGGCACCTGACTGTCCCCACCCAACACCACATCAGTGTCTAAGCCAGGATATGGAGTGCCAAAGCACCAAAGATTTTCTCTGAGGATGTAATCCATCTTACTTCATGCATCAGGAATCCCAGCAATATCCATAAACCTCTTTGTAAACCTCTTTAAAATCTCCAATGAGAAATGAAATAGCACTATTTTTTCTAATCAGAATTGATTAAAAATCTGAGAGGCAAGGTTTTAAAGGAGATACTGTCTTTTATTAGATCAACTGCTTTACTTGAAAGAAGCAGGGCAGCTTTCAGGCATGAATCTCTTCTTTGTAGTCTTGATCACTGCTCATTACCCCAAGGTGTTGCAAAGTCAGCCTCCCAGTTTGTTTCTGTCTTTGAATGCCTTTCTCATTTTATTGTATGAAGTTATATTTTCCTTTATGTTGCTGATTTCGTGATTATTCCTATTAGTCATCTTGCCTGACATGTAGTTTACAGAAGCTGGACTGCATTACCTTTTACAGCTCCAGAGACTTCTTTGTTGCAGGAGAATCATCTGCCATATTCCATTTGCTTTCCACTTCTGGCTCTGCCAACTGAATGTAGAAAGCTAAAAAAGTGGGTCCAGCATTTTGCATTCTAGCAGGCACACATTCAGGAAGTATATTTAATGATGAACTATTTAATAGTTAATTAATCAATTTTTACAGCTGGAATTGTAAAAGGAACAGCTGTTGCTTAATTTATTGAAGTTAAGTTACCCCAATGCACTTGGGTTCATAGTTAAAAAAAGTTAGTTCCTTGAGGATTAAAAGAAAGAAAGAAGCTAGGGGCAGAGAGAAAAAAATACTTTTTTCCCCTATATTTCCAAAATAACAGTCAGCTTTCTGTGGAAAGTCAGTCTTTGTGTCCATTCACCTGCTCTTCTCTAACTTGAAAGTATCTAATCTGATATCTTTCTGCAAATTTTCTGCAGAGGGAACTGAACCCATTTGTTTTGGTTTGGTTTGGTTTTGATTTTCTCTTTAAAATCTTCATTAGGTTTTCACAATTTATACATGGATATGCATTAACAAGAAAGCAGAAGCTGGGCAAAAAAAAAGAAGTAGGTTTTCAATGAAATTTTTCTGTAACATTTGCCCCCAGTAAACTGAACACTGTTACACTCCGTTTAAAGATGTCTCCACTAACCTGTTAAGTTCTGCATCTGTCCAAATTCAAGGCATTTTAATATGATATTTTGTCTCAAGCTGAGTCCTGAGGCTGGAGTGCAGCTGCTGAAGCTCTAATGTGACTGTATTTTTTCACTGTAAACAGTTTTCATATAATTTTGGTTGACTTTTGTTATTTCCAGCTTCAAATAGAAAACAAGTCCTCTCCCATGAATATATTATTTATATCCAGATGAGGCTAACTCCAGCAAACTAACACCTGTACCATATGCTGTGAGTTTGCTGCATTATTTATGGAGCAAAGCATTATTCATAGTATGAATAAGGGTAGTGACACCCTGGCCTTCTGTTTACCCCCTTTCTTCTTAGTCTTTTTAATAAACCCAAAAAATATAAAGAGGACTTCAGGAACCTTTACAGGAGGAGTCAAAGTCTTGAACTGTGATGAAAAAAAGTGATAACTGTAAGAATAACAGGGCATAAAAAGTCAATTGCTTGCAAGGTGTTGGGAGCTTGGCGAGAAAACATCAAAGCAATATCACATAATGTCTTCATTATAAGACTATAGATGCTGTGCAGAGCAACATTAATGAATATCTCTAAAACTTTGGGGAAGGTTAAACCAATCTAAACTCACTGCTTTGGTCTAATTCGGGCATGCATTAATGTCTCTGCAGTTTGATTCTGAGGAATAGATGGAAACCTGCTAAAATCCACTAAATATGCTGTCATGTTGTGTTAACAAAACTATCAGAATTCATAAAACACTTTAAATATATCTCAAAATTGGTTAAAATTGCAAAATAGAATACAGTAAATCAAAATAAGAGCAAATGCAAATAAGGAAATAAAGTGAAATATTTCATTTAAGTGTAAAAGATACTAAAACATTAACTTTGGTTTGCATTTTAGAAATTACTAAAATTATGTTTTAGAATTGGATGCAAAATTTATTGGATAAGAATTGTTTCTGGTGCAAGGCAGCATTATTTGTTCTAGTATCAGTGAAATCATTGCGAAGAAGAACGAGTGTACAAAGTTTCCCTCTCCTCTAATTCTTCCATCTCTATTCCTTTCAGAATTGTAGATATACTTCTGCAAGTCACCAGGACATATTGGAATATAGCACATTCTTTGAAAGCTGTTCAGTTCCTTCTCTTTTGTGCAGGTGCATGAAAAATTTTTTTGTTGGCTCAGGCATTGATAAAGTAATAGCAATTTCTGCAAGCATAACTATTCAATTTTATTATTTATTTGGAGAAACTCCATGTAATGGAGCAAGGGGAGTGAAATTGAGGGGATTTATTGCAATTTAAAGTAAAAAAAAAAATTGTTAATTACTATGAAATAAGAAAGAGAAAGCAAAACTTTCCTGTATTTAGTTACTGCTAAGGTTTTGGGATTTTTTACATGAATGTAATTTCCTTCCCCTTAGCAGACGTTTCCAATGCATGACTCATATCTATGTGAGAGTGTAAGAACTACTCTTAGGGCGTCTGTAGAACTTCGCTAAGAAAATCAAGTCTATTAGGTAAGTTTTAAGGAGCTGCAAGCAAAATAAGGTTGCAAAATAATGCTATATGATATTACCAGTACAGAACTAGACAATTTTTTTCCAGTATTGTAATTAGACTCTGAAGATCTTATCCTAAAAAACTTGGAGTTAACAGGAATACCATTACTGACTTTCAGGGACTTAGAATGTCAGTCTTTATTGTCTTTAATGCACATAAGAAAATACTCGAATAGCAGTGACTGGAATTTCCTAGTTTGGTCATTTGGCGAGGGTAGGAGGCTGGAGATTGGTAGTACTGGATGCTGTATTGATGCTTTTCCACTGACTGGCTGGATGACCTTTGCACACTGACTTGCCTGTTTAGCCCACAGTTATTTATTGTGAAGAGACAGAGAATAAGAAGAACCCATTTTTTTCCTTTCAGAATCCAGCAGCTGTGAAATTTAAAATAAAGCATCTTCAGCGATTCTTGGACAGTGAAAGAGGCAAAATGCTTGAAGGCAGCAAAACAGAGGTTTCTGTGCCTGCAGACAGATACACAGTGGCTGGTAGCCAAAAAGATTTTTCCTCATAATAATAGTTTATTCTTCTGAGTATAATGGAATATAGAATAATTCAACAAAAGATGATGTTGTTACTGCAAGAACAGAGCTGAGTTTGGCCCATGAGAACTCTTTTGCCTTTTACCTTGTAGAAACTGGAGGAAAGAAGTACGATGTTAAGGAAAAAGAAAGTTATAACAGTGGGAGGCTGCTGTGGTGGTGACCAATATTCTACTGCTTTAAGCCCTTATACTTATTATATTGTGTGTTCTGGATTTAATTACAGATCTGGAGTGTAGGACTAATAAGACTGCACAGTTTTGTCTTCTTCCTCTCTCTGAGGCAGAGCTAATTAAAATAAGCTTTAATTAATATGTACTTTGAGGTCCCGGAACCTTAGGTGATTAAAATATTCTGAGTAATATATTATCACTTATAGCACATGGATCACTATGAAAGAGTTTAATGTCACTGACTGTAAAATGTGACCTATCTCAAATGCCACACATGATAGGGAGCAGAGCAGTTTGAATTGACCAGCCCTGTGTCCCTGGAAGAGATGTGTTGAGCTGACAGTCCCTGATCTCCCTTCTCAAGCCAGCCATAGGTGGACATTATTGGCAAAAGCTTTGCCTCTTTGATTTCAGTACCCTTTTCTGATATAAAGACTTTACCTTTTAGTAGGTGCTTTTAGCCTATTTCTGGTTTTACATCTGCTCTAGAAAATTTGCAGGTTTGAGTAAAGCTTTTTTTTTTATGCTGTTCTTCATGTTGTTAGGTTTCTAATTAACCCACAACACCTTTGTCCTCTTCATGTGGGTAATGCATAGGAGATAATTACTTAAATATTGAAAACTTATTTACTAGCTTCACAATTTCTCTTTGCATCTCTTATTGACATTTTGTGATGGTTATGATCAAGGCATATGCACTGTCAGCAAAGAAGACAAGTAGACCTTTTGGTCTAGAATACTTATTTAGAATGTGAATGCAGTGAGCAGTAAATGTGGCAGTGAATGTTAACAAATGTTAAAGTCAAGATTACTCTAGTGCTAAATGGGGCAGTTTCTGATCAAACAGGACAGCTTTTAAATGATCAGCACAGTGGTGCCACCCTTACAATCACCTCAGGGATGATGATGCGGATGATGATGCCTTCTTCTTCACACCCTTGATGAGAGGAGGATATTCATTTCCCTGCCACGATATCCTTCAGATTTCCTTCAGACATAGCATTAAGTTCGACAGTCCTTTGCTTTCAGGAAAAGGGTTAAAGATCTCCTTTTCAAAATGACACCCATCCCCCTCATGCACACAGCAAAATCCTCCTGTTAGAAAAAACTAGACCAAAATACCCTGGCTTCTGAGAATTTTGAATTTGTATCTATATTTCCAGGCTACTCTTTGGTGCTGATTTCTTCTTATAATCACCATGGCAGCAATACTTGAATCATTTTGTTAAAAAAAGAAGCTTTTTCTACACTTTGTCTATGAAGAACTATGCCAAAAAAAAAAAAGAAAAAGATAATTTTTGTAATTTATTACATGACAAGACAAAATTGGAAGCCTGCAATCAGTGGGAAGTAAAAGCTTTCAAAAATAAAGCTACAAGGTGATAAGTTAAAATTGCTGGTTGTCACATCCATCCTACTTTTATCTATAACTGCTCTGTTCCTTTTATAAAAGCCTGGATTTATTAGCAAGGCCTTCAGACACCACCAGCCCTTGTAGCTCCCAGGTTAATGACTGGTATTAATTACTACCAATGTGCAAATTCCTAAGGCTCTGTACCAGTTGCTATGCTTTTGTCTCAGATGCATCTAAAAATCCAGTCTCTAGCTCGATTTAATGCCACCATCTTCAGCACTGAGTGTTACTCTAAGCTGAAACTGTTTACAGGTCTCATGAATAGTTGTATTTGTATCTGACTGTAAAAAGGGTCAGTTGATTGCAGCAAAATGGGCCTTCATTCAGGTTCCAAGGGGAAAAGGGGAGCAGGTGCTTTAGTCTAGCCTCCTCTCTAAATGCAGTGATTCCACATGAACAATGAAGGAACTGTATGATTGACCACTTATATAAAGGTTAAGGAACAAAGATACAACTTTCTAGACTTCTTCCCAGCCTAGCAGTATCTGTCTTGTATTTTAAATCAAGTCTGACTCTATGTTGCTCTTCTAAGCTCTTCTTCAGTACTATATTCACAGAACCTCATATTCTGGGAAAGTCTGAGGCTGCCATAAGTACATCTTCCTCCAGGAAACCCATGAGGTTGGTCCTTCCTACATCCCACCTAAGCAGCCTCTTTCATGCTTTCTCCTCTGACGTCTCATGCTGAGGGACTGCCCTCTGCAAATATCCATCAGCATCTTCTTCATCATCACACTTCAAAACTATTTTGCTCTGTAGATCCATTTATGAGTCCCCAGCAGAGTACATGACAACACTGACAGCCAGTGGGCTGACACTGTAACTTCCCACTGGCTAGGCTGTCTCATTCCCTTCTTCCCATGACAGGTAGATCACTTGTGAAAGTCCTTGCCAAAGGACATGGTAGATTCTAAAAATTTACAACGGATGACTGAAGCTCATTAAAATAAATCTACTGAGATATATTTATTGCAAAATACTTGAAGCCCACATTCATAGAAATAAGGTGCTGAGCTAAAATCATTAAAGGCAGAAAGATTATTAGCAAGTTTCTCATATGGTTGTCCTGTTCTTATGATTCCATAACCATCCACTTTTGGCTTTGAGGAGTTTTTTTAATTGAAGCACCAGAACAAGAGATTGTCATCAGTCTTAGGAGCAAAAACTATGCTTAGAGATCTCTTTGTACCAATTCTGTAAAAACAGGATGCTCTGCTGGAGTGGACAGACCTTTGGTCTAACCCTTTGTAGTAATTCTTAGGTTTTGCTTTTATGTATCTAAAATGGGAATCAGAATCAGAGGATTTCTCTCTTTTTTACTATTTTTATTGTTTTTCCTGCAGCACAACTGAGTTAGTTACACACACATACACAGACAATATTAGAACAGTGTTACCTAAGGCAAAAACCCCCAAATCTTAAGCTTTACCCCCACATCCCAGTTGTGACAGAGATGCTCTGATAAGATGCACACTGGAGGATGTCAGTGGTGTCTTGAGCCACAATATTCTCTTGGAGAGTTGTTGCTTCAATCTGAATCAGGTAAAGCAGTCCTAGTGCATCTTTTACAAAGAATTTTGTGATGGTTTCCCTATGATTTATCCAGTGGCACAGTGTGAGAGGCTAAAACCCACCATGGGTTTTAGATATTTTGTTAGTGCATTTTCTACCAGTAGAAATTTAATAGAATCACTTTCTGCCTTTGAAATACCAGATGCCATATTGATCTTTCTCTTATAAATGCTGTTACTATGGATTTTGATGCCTCCTTGCTTGTAACAAGACACAGAGATTTGTTGTAGAGCATGCTCTCTGTATATGTTTTGTAAGTGAGCATAATTTGGAGTGATAGAGATTGCTTTTATTTTTCTTTAATTTTTTTTGACCTAGATTTGAGCTGCAAAAAACAGTATTTACAAGACGAAAATTTTTGAACATTTGAACGCCATAAAAGGTTTTTACTCAATAGTTAATTTCTCCTTTACCTGCATTCTTTTATGCAGGACTACAAAGGCAATCCATCTGTCTGAATACTAAAATGTCTACATGGCTAATTCTACCTGTCTGTATCCTCTTAAGGAGAAATAAACTTCTCCTTAAGAGTCTTAGAAAATTAATTTACTGAATCCTAGTATTCCCCTTTTTTCATATAAAAAAAATATTCTTTTACAAATTTCCCAGGCTTCCACTTTCTCCCACCTCTGTTAATTAGTATTTCCCAAGCTGAAGTTGAAGAATTCTCTGGGTGGATTGACAGATGACAGCAGTAATACCATTTGATCCACAAATCCTCAAAGTTAATTTAAGCACATATTCTTTTGCTGGTGCTGTCAGGAGGTTGGTGCTCAGTGGATTTTAGCAATGGAGTGCTGGCAAAAACAAAACCAGTGTAGGTCACCATCACAGGGATCAGCTCTCAGCACCACATTCCCCTCTTGTATCATACATACCACAACCTGCACGGGTCCTCTCGTGCTGCTTCCCATAGAGAGTCCAGACTGCTGCAAACATCTCACTGAAAACTACCAGTGACTCTCACTGTCTAACATATGTGCATACCTGTAAACCCTCCCTAGCTCTCTCCTCTCACCTGACTGACTTTAGAAACTCTTCAGAGCTCCAAGTTTATCTTGTGTCCCATCATATCTTCCCTGCTGTCCCTTGTCATTCAACTCAACTGTGTTTGCTATCACTGGACAGCATCTTCTGTGAAGCTCAACTCACACTGGACCAAGTATTCTTAGCATACTGTGGTCACCATTTACTGTATTTAAATTAATTTATAGACTAGTCACTTGAATTAAAATCAGACCACAAGCTCTGATTTAGATTTACTCAGAGGCACTTTACCCAGATGGCACATGCACTCTGTGTAAATGCATTTTAGTGATCAATCTAAGCCATTTAATTAAATACAAAATCCAACCAAAATACTTTTTGTATGCTTTTTATTAACAACATTGCAGAACGGCTAATGGCATCTGGAGTAACCAAAGGCTATACTACGAAATTATTCCTGTAAGGAATGTATAGATGTTTGATTCTTTTGTTTTCTGTTTCCCTCTTTCCATTTTCACCCCTGCAGCTATCTGTGGGAACCTTCTGTTCTGTTGTCTCTTAATTTCATTGCCAGTGTTGAACATGATGCCCCCAAAGTTGCCCAAAATCTGCAGTTTTCCTAAAGCACCTTTGCCCCTGGGGAAAAGGGGAATGTATTAAATCATATTCAAGTCCAGTGTCTTGGATACGTGTATAGCCCTTTGGAGGGGTTGTCACCAGAGTAGGTGCAAGGGTGATGTGCTTTGCCTTCTCGCTCACATCTTTGCAGTGGCTGCCTTGGAGGCAGGCAGCAGAGGATATTTGAGAACAGGCTGTGAAAGCCATGCACTGATGTGCTGGCCTTGTGAGGGCACATGCTCTGGAGGGTGTTCCTCAGCTGTACCAGCTAATGTGCTTTCAGGCTCACCCCTGTATAGCAGACATGTTTAGATTTGAGAATATTTAAGCTTTGATCCTACCCTTGCCAGACACTGTAACAACAGCATGTGTGACCTCAGACTAGTTACTTACTATTTTTGGGCATCCATCCTTTTTCTTTTGCAGTTAGCTGCAAGAATAGTCATTGAAGTATATTAAATGCTCAAAAACTGTACTTCAATAGTTTGAACTTCAATAAATGCCTTGTGTGTTATTTCTTTCTTAAGTAAGACATATGTTCTCTTTAGAGGCTGGGTAGCAGAAGGGCATCTGTGGACAGGATGGTAACATAATCTTTTATGTTCTTTCACGTTTGTAAGAAATGGAATGGACATACATATGCTTGTTCAGAGTCAGAAGGACTTTGCACAATTTTTCCCTGAATTAAAGAGTAATTGAAGACCCAGAGAACATAGCAGGATGATTCCCTGGAAGCTGGTTTTGTCAGGCTGTCTGTCTGCTTGTGTCCTTCCCTACCAGGCAAATGCAACAAGAGCAGGAAGTCTGTGCTGTGCAGACAGGCACCAGATTTGGTGAATGAAGTTTCTGACTGACTTTGCTCCTTCACCAACGTGGTACAGTGGGACCCATTCAAAAGCAAATACTGTAGTGTAGATGCTGTAGTAAATGGCTGTGCCCGAGTGCATGACTCAGTACAGTCACGGCTACAGCCTAAGTTGCCTAAGCAGCAACTAAGCTAGTGGTAAAAAATGCCCTGGAGGTAGGATTCTAAGTGCAATATTTGTACAGTGCAATGATTTAGTATAAATTTTTATAATGCATAGTTTGGTGTGTTCCCACACAATTCAGCATAGCTGGTACTAATGGAAGTCAGAGCTAAGGGTGCGAGGGGCTGTTGCACTGAATTCAGTCGCAGGTATCCTCGTGGTTTTGCAAAAGTTACCAATGAGGGTGTTGTTCTTGAGTGTATCAATTGGTGCAGGGCTAAACACACAGCTTCAGCCAGAGCTGTAGCTCTGCTTCTGCAGGGGAAGAGACTGGAAACACATCCACAGCAGACCCCCACCTGGGTGGGGTGTTTCCACCTGATATGTGCTTCACATCCTAATTGTACTTTCCAGAACGGTGAACAAACCAGAGCTTAGAAAATGTAATAAGCTTCCTTTCTTTTCTTTCTTTCTATATGTCTTTTCTTCTCCCCTTATTTGTGAATTTCTGCAAGAAAAGCAACTGCAGTCCCAGCTTTTGGAATGCATCCAGCTATCAAAGCTCAAGGATGTTGTGACAGCTAAGTACTTTAATTCAGTTTGAAGTTAGAGTAATTCAGTAAGAAGGGAATGTATTGCAAAGTACTATTCAATCCCACACATACATTAGACAGCAAGAGGACTGTACATTATTATTATTTCATTTCAAATTTCTGTCAGTTATGCTGTGGGAAAAATTTCTTCATATGGAGTGTTTAATTCTGGAAGCAATAGTCAGTTCTTAGTACTGGAAGGAAGTAGCAGTGGACAAAGCCACCTACAGACTGGCAAATTTAGATCATCTCTAAATCCATCATCAGCTCCATTCTCTGGCATGTTTCAGTTACATATCTCAGACAACACTGATGGTGGCTTAACACTAAATATGGAAATCAGTTTCTGCAAAGTTGAAGTGACAGGCTTTCCATGGGCTGACTGGGAGCAGCTACGTGTCAAGTGCTGTGCGTGCCTGATGGTATCTGGGAGGCTCATTTCTGTGTCAGTGTGACACATTAGTCACTCTGTGTCCAACCCTATTTTCTTGTGTCCTCTGCACACCAGCTCTAAGGATTTTTACATACATCAGCAAATGCCTGTTCAGTTCCGCCTTTAAAATCTTGTTTTCACTGTTAAGTCTGGCCCACATTTTCCATATACCTGTAGATAAACCAGGGAGTGGCAGGGCTCCCAGATGTAAAACACCTGCAGTAGCTGCTCAATTCTCCAGGAAGTAACGTTCAGTGGCACTTTCTCCAGCCCATGGAGCCATTGGCCTGAGGGTCACTGTGTCTGTGAAGGGTACCACTAGATGAAACTTCTGTATCAGTCCACATGCCTTCCCTTGGTGCTATTTTATTTAATTAATTATGTCAGTTTTAATAACTGCCTAGCTCTGCTTTGTAAATTGGTACCTGAAAAGCAGTGAAAAGATGATATTAAGTGCTCACAAGCAGGACACAAATGCCCTTACACAAGCTCATTTCTATGGGAAAAGGACAGCTCAAATCACAGCTGAATAAGAAGTGGAAAAAAAAATTATGGCCTGTCATGATGACGATGACAGTCTCCTTGTGCATCCTTACCCCGCAGGGACAGGGAGGCAAAGGGGCCTGAACTGTGAGAGCTGCAGCGTCCCTACTGCAGGATGTGCAGGCACGTGCCAGGGGCTATCCAGCAAGGAGAGCATGGCTGTGCAGGCTGTGGGAGAACAGCACTGTCTGACAGGACAGAGCTGGTGCTGGTGGCTTTTCTCCCAAGCTGAAGTCAGCCCCATGGTGAAAATGGGTTTTCTTAGGCCAGGTTCCACTCTCTTTTCCTTGATTTAGGAAAAACACAGTTTTTCTTTAGGAATTTATGCCTGACTCAGTTTTGATTTTGTCTGTGGAGATGAGATTTCTCTGTGCTACCCAAGCTTCTAGAGAATTAACTGCAGCCCCCTCACAGCATAAACTATCTCTGCCCAAGGAGGGAATGCTTGCACAGGGGTGGAGTTGCTAAGAACTGATGCCAGAGAATCATGGTACAAACATTTTTACCTTGACCCCATGCTCCATCCTTCTGAGCTCCTGAAATAGCTGTGATCTTGATTGATTCATACATTTTATGCATGTTTGCTGTGCAGCTGGAAAACAAGCAACAGAGCTTTTGACTTTCAGGCTTTCTTTGGAGATTGATGCAGAATTTGGACAGATTATCCAGAAACACGGTGGCCAGGGTGATTGAATCTATCAAGCATAACAACATGAGGAGATATCATGGGGATATGATATGACCTTTTTCAGTTCAGTGATGAGGACTGGCAGCAGAAGCCTCAAAATAAATGCTTGATTTGTTGAGGTTGTGTGCTTTTTTGGGCCTCCTTCCAGAACTGAACATATATAATGGAAAAAGTTAAGCAACCTCTGAAACTTTGCAAAGTCACAATGACGGTAAAAGAATGATGGTAAAAGAAAGTGAAGGCTGACTAATAGAAGACAAATTAAAATGTTTGGAGAATTCATAGCAGATACAGAGATAAGCAAATATTTCCCAAGAGTGAATATGTCTAAATCAGCATAACACAAGAACTAGTCTTTAGAATTTTGTCTCGTGGTGCAACCCCAGCTCAATGGCGTGTGAAGCACAACAGGCCATCTCCATACCACAGTTTGTATGCTCTGCTAGGAACAGGCACAGTAGCTCCAAGTCACACAGCTCTGCAGTAATTTCAGTGCTCACTGAGAGACAGTGCTCATTGAGTATGAAGAATGAAGGGAAGCTCCTTAAAATAAAGACCAGATGAGACACTTAGCCTAAAGCTGCAAGAGCCATTGAAATAATTGCTAAATCCTTAACCTTTCAAGAAAAAATTAGCTGAACTGTAAAAAATGAAGGATTAAAAAGTGGGGAGGGGGGAGATAGAGAAAACCAGTCAGAGAAAGACACTTTTAATTTGCAGCCTGCTCTCTTCATCAGAATTACTTTAGGATAATCAGCCAGATGCGGATGCTTCTTGGAAGGTAATGCTTGAGTGGTGAAGGTAGAATATGATGGTTGGATAAAACATGCTTGCAAATTTGACAGGTTACATTATCTTTTATTGACATCCAAACAGAACTGCCAGACTCTGGAGGCTTTATTTTTGCATCAGCCTCTTTTTTTTATGACATCTGCCATCTTTAGAAATTAAACAAACTTTTTATTGCTGAATTTTATCAGATTATCTCAAGCAGCCTTGACTGCTTCTTGGTAAATTGTGTGATACGTGATGTGTTTCTGACTTTAACCTGCATTTTTTTCTCCTTTCCTTCTTTTTCTCTAAAATCATTCAAAATAATTTATGAAATTCACTCTGTGTTATAATTTAACTTTGATCTGGGGAGACAATACCAAGGCAAAATAGAAAAAGATGGATTATAGTTCCTACATTAATAGACTTGCAGTAAAAAAACCCTCATACACTTTATGAAATGAAGAAGATAAGAGCATGAATTACTAATACTTTAACAGCAATGGCACAAAATCCTTGAACAGTAATGCTCCAAAACTACTCATATTGATTTAAAATCTGTATTTAAGACAGTTAGGTTTAGAAGTCCCTCTTCAGCCACAGATATAGATTTTCAATTTACAGGATTATTTTAAATTGTGGTCTTTAATTCAGAAAATACCATATAAAGCTTTCCACATTTAAAAGTGAATTCCTTTCTTTTGCTTTCTCAAATTATGCTAGTTAAAGTTTAACAGTCATCACCAATAAATGTTTCTGTATGACCATGTCAAAGCAGAACTGTTACGCAACCCACAGAGGCCTTGTTCCAAGCTGCTTGCTTATAGACTTTGGAGTCTGGCATGAGGAGAAATCCCCTGTGTATACAGATCAGAAGAAGATGAGGCTCATGGAGCACTCTAAGATCACTGAGGGCCAAATTCTGCCTGAGTTGATGTGTACCTATTTAGTACCACAAGGGTTTGTGTTCATGCAAGGGCAGAGTTTGTCAAAATCGTTTTACTACTAATAAATAGAGATTGATCTACTTAAAAATAAAGTTAGCCAGTTCTTTGCTTTCTATCGAAGTAGCAGCATAAGAGAATTGATTATTGCTTTCTCAAATTCCAAAACAGTTCTTGAGGACTTTGCTGGAAGCGTGTACTGTTCATTCAAAGAGAAATGATTACAGCCTGCAGTTACATTAATGTGCTGATGTGTAATTAGTACAGTGTCACTTTAAACAGCAAATTGATTCAGAGTGGTTAGGTAAATTGTAACACATGCTCACATCTATTTTTCTATAAAATGACAAAAAATTTTAGTGTGCCCCATAAAAACTGTCCTCTCCAAAGAAAAGGGTGAATTAGTGTGGAAGAGATGTGAAATTTAATTGGAACTAAAGAGTATTTGTCACAAATTCAACAGTTGTCGCAAAGTATGGAGACTGTGAAAAAAATTGATTCCAACAGTGGCAAGAAATTTCTCCCTTAACTAATGATAGTAATGGACTGAGTAGACAGTATCCAGATCCAAAGGAAAGTGCTAGTTTACGTTTAATGGCTTGAAGATGAGGAAAAATCACCCTGGCTTGAGTTCAAATTCATATTCTGTGGCTTCACTATTCCTGTAATGTGTTTCTGAAACCAGAAAATAATTCTCTTCTCACTTTGGGTCCAGACAAATTCCACCACCAAATTTTATGTGTGGGCTTGGTGGTGGAAGTCAGAATTCCTCTCAGACCTCCAGTTTAGGAGTTTGATTTTATGACCAGGTATGGAATGACACGTCCTCATCCTGGAGAAAGAACCCTTGGACACCTCTGAGGTCATATGAACACATTATGTTCTTGCTCCTTGTGCAAACCACAGAAGTAATGACTGTCTGGCTAATGATATCTGCCTGTGATGGTTCTTGAATGACTCACTGTGAGGATTACACTGGCCAGTTTAGCTGAGAGGCCAGATTTCAATGATCATTCACTGCAGCTTCCAACTTCCTCTCCCACTGGGGAAGAGGGGACTGAAACACCAGGCTAGAGGTGATTTGCAAATCTCTGCCTCCATTCCATCAGTATTCATCATGACTCAGAGTTTATAGCCGTGGATTGAAAGATGATTGCATTGTTAGACTAGGGAAATGAATCCTGAGGAATGAGCAGGTTTCCCATTTATCCATAAATCAACTTATCATTGTTGGTGGTATAAAACAGGTAAAAGGATGCTCTGTGTACAGCAGGTTGCTTGCTAATACATCCTGCTTCCTGTCTGAGGTGTCACGCAGAGCAGACAATGAGACCCTTCCACAGAGCCTTGTGGGCTCAGAAACGAGGAGACACAAAAGAAGGAAGTGCAGAATAATTAAGCAGAATCTTCTCTAACCCAAAATATTTTCATGCTTTTTCCACAGGGCATCAGCAAATCTTTAAGGATGCAATTTCAGCTCTAACCTTGAATTTCCTTGCTGTAGAAATGGGATGGAGTGAATCATTTAGTTTTATCTGAACATACTTTTTCTGTAAAAAGCAGATTAATTCTGTGTCCCAAGTTTCTAGTACTCTGTGTTTTGATTTCCTTTTAGGGCCTATATAGACACAGTTTAGGGAATTGGTAAGACAGATGGAGCTTGGTTAGCGTTATTTTTTTTCGCACTGAATGTAAAAGTGGTTGGGTATTTTTTTTACTATGCAGCTGAGATATGAAAGGCAGGTGGCTGGAAATAACTAATTTCTAGATAAACTATGTAATTCGTAGCAAAAATGTTAGAATACATGCATGAAAAGATTTGGGGATTCTTCAAGTTGCAGACTAATAGCTAAAACCTGTTGTAGCACTCATCATTAGGCAACTTTAAGAGCCACATTACTGTCAAAAATACTGATGGCATTCCTTTTTATGCCCTCCTAGGGAAAGACCTTTTAATTCATAGTTTTGTCCTTTGCGTAATCTGAGGTCTGACCAGTTGAACTGTGCTTTATTCCATGCGAGATAAATCTGGAAATGAACAAACTGATAGCTGTGACTTTTATACTTTTATTTGAAGTAGATAGGAAAGCTTAAAAAAATTAGTCTTTTGAACAGAAGTTTGACATTTTAGAGCAAACAGCTTATGTAATTTGCTTAATTCTGTTAATGTGAGTGCTTATCAACAGAGTGCCTGAACAGGCATTCAGTCGGTCATCTTCATAGAAATAGCAGCTAAGTACACTTCATTTCCTCATCTGCTTCTTCGAGTTTGTTTGGAGAAGCAAAAGTACCAAACAAAGTAGCAACAGCATAAAAGTAATATGTGGAGAGTCAGAGACAAAAAACCAATAAATCTTCCCAAGATATTTTGAACTGTGATAGCAATAATCTTGTTTTGTGCACCTGGCTTTAAAGTGCTGATCTTTATTATAATGCATAGCAATATATTGTACTGGATTGACACGTCTATATCTATGTCTATGTATTGATATATATAGATATATGTAAGTATATGAAGGGATTTTCAAGCTCTGCTTTTCAGTCAGTAACAAAATGTAAGTCCACAGGGAAAAGAACACATAGAAGTAAATACTGTGCTCATAAGAAATTCAGCAACAGCTCTGAATATTTTCGTTAGCATTAATTTATGACTTGAGTTGAGCAAACAGTAAAAAAAATGCTGTCCTATGAATATCCGCTTGGGTTCACAAGTGAATTTCAATTTAACTCTTTGAACCATTTCAAGGGGCTGTTTTCTGTGGATATTTGGTAGAGAGCTTTATTAGCAGAAACTGCTTTCAGCAATGCCCCCTTTAATTCATAAGTTTGGATTCACCAAAAGCGGTTTCTTGAGCTGGATATCCAGAGTGTCAGTTAGTTAATTAGACAACTAACCTCATCAGGAATACGTTTTACATGGCTTATATAATTAAGAAATGCAGTGTGATTTACAAATGTTCACAACTCCTTATGAGTGATCTGCAGACCCAGAATTATTAATTATGAAGGCATTCATAAATAATTCTGCATAACAAATTTGGAAATGTTGTGATCCATGTAAGGGCAATTTGCAAACAAGAAACAAAAGGCAGCATTTGTTTTTATGTGATTAGTTGCTAATTATTTGCTTAGCTTTATCTACTATTGAAAAAAAACAGGTGCTGGCAAAGTTGCCAAAGAAATGCTTTCAGCCATGGAGATCATGCTGCAAAGTCTGTAGGGCTGATTCCAACTGCTGTGAACTGGTGTATCTTTGCTGACCTCAACTAAATGGCAGCTTTAGATTCCAGGTCTGAACTTGGCTTTTCTGCCCCAGGTTGGCAGCTACTCGGGTGCTTTTTCCATTTGCTGTGTTGACAGTACCAATAGCACACAGTGTTATCTGTGCACCTGATTTCCATTCTTCCCCACTTCTCTTTCACAGATTGACACATAGGTTGAATGCTAAAGTGCAGGAAAAGAGCTTTGCCTGTGGAAGGAACCCGCGCACCAGAGGGTTTGCTGTAAACTATTGTGAGACCTCCGGCTACAACACAGGACATGGGAGCTTTTCTGAACCCTCGTGTCTTGTGTTGCAGCCAGAGGGGCACATCATTTCATCAAAGTCTGAGATAAGGAGAAGAAACCAACATGAAAGAGATGTAAAGAGAAAGTGAGAGACGAGTACAGGCGTGGGACTTCACTGAACATCTAAAGAAGCAAACTCAGGAATATGATCCTTGGCATTAGCCTTTGAAGCTTTCTCCTAGATCCAGAGGAGATGTCAGATTTCTGCCTGATCTTGAATGCAGATTGAAAGTTCTGAATCAGGTAGTAAAAGTTACTGTACTTGCAATGCCACTGGCATTGCTGTTTTTGGGGTTTTTTACGGCAAATTTGACTAGGATCGCGGAATTAAACACTAAACAGTTTGCAATTATCTCGTTATCTGTCCTTATGAAACTCAGCTATTTTGTATCTGTACTTCAGCAGTTGTAGGTATGAGCTTTGCATAGAAATAGAACTAGAATAAGTATCCTCACATGTTTTAAGCAAAGAGCATGCCTCTGATTAGCACTGAAATTTTTTTTCTCAGTAGGACAAATTTTTCGCTTTTTTCAGCAGCTGACTTCAAAGAGTGCCTCATCTTGGGTAGGAGCTGCAACACAATTTCTTTGTTTTGGCTTAACTTCGCCACTTGTTTAAAACATTGTCTGCCTTTTTGTCCCATCCAATGAAGTGTACTCAACTGAAATCTTCCTTTCTAATGCTGCATTATATTGGATACACTGGGATATAATGTTTTAAATATATGGAATAAAAATATCTTGAAATACTGAAATACTCAGAATAGGATTATGGATTTGTATTTTGAGTTGTTAAAATAACATAATAAGGGTGATTAAAAATATTTGTGTTCCAGTCCTTCCGTTCTGACATCTTTTAGGAAGCTGCAAAGACATGTCTCCTCATGTGTCATAAGACACATTTAGATTTTGGTGTAAAAGCTGAATAATTTAGACTATGTTTCCAGACTGTCTCTGATCACTCAGATTTTGCCCCATTCTCTATTGACTGATTTCAGTGGCAAGACACATAAAACAAAGCTCTGACCAAGGAGTTAAGAATAGCAGGAGCTAAACCTGGGGTGATCACAAGATAGAGTTTTTGAAGACTGCCTTACCAGGCAAATACTCTATTTTTGTACTCCACTTTGGATTAGTATTTCCCAGGAGAAATAAAAAAGGTACTTTTATGAAGTGTAAATAAATATTTTCACCTTCACTTCTGTGATGAGGCTCAGTGTTTTCTGCACACTTTATGTAGTTATATTTTAAATGAGAGAGAGTGTTTTCATTAAGAAAGTGGCCTCCTGGGTCACTGGCTGACTTTTCAATGCCATTAATAGGTTTTTGTTTGATCTCCTGAGCTTTGATGCAAGTCAGCAGAATGAATTAGCAAAATAACCCACAAGAGACCAATAGTCCAATGCTGTCTATTATCCCATTGATTCCCACTCATTGAAAAGCCCAGTTGTTGCATCTCTGTGTGTGCATGTCTCTGCCTTCAGCACTTCTTTCAGTCCTGAAGGATAAAACCTGATAATATCGAAAACTTTTGCTGGAGGACCTCCATCTCTCAGTATTCTCAAATACAAGTCATGTTCAGACATCTTCTGAGGGGAAAAGGGGTGAGAAAAGCTTTCTCATCCCAGTGGAAAGCCTTGGAGGTGTCAACATTTCAGGAGAGAACAGGAACTCATGCACTGGGATGGAAGAACAGAACTCTGGGTGTAAATTTCTGCAATTGCAAAGTTTACTACAGCTTAAGAATTTTACATAGCGTTTTTTTCCCTTTCTAAAATATCCCATATGGGCTTGCAAAAAATCCAAGAGCTTCCTAAAATACTCAAAATGAAGGATGTACTTCAGGATTTTTTCAGTGATCTTTATTCAAATACTTTGCTTCCTATTGCATACATTACATTTTGCACTTGAATTACAAAGCAAATGGTTTGACAGAAAAATATGCCTATACTGTGGGAGAGGAGTAGTTTTTTGCTCTGGAATCTGCCAGCTAGGCTGTACCAGCTGAGTAGAGTTTTGCAAGCAGTTAGCCATCAGACTGTAGCCAAACCCCTAGTTTAAAGAAAAAAAACCCAACACAGCAGTTAAGTATAGTTTAATATCTTTTCCCCAGGAAGTATTGTTATTATAAACTGTAATTAGTGGTTTTAACTCAGTAATATTTCATTTCTCTTACTGGAGAAACAGCTTTCTAGCTGAGCATCTTTGTTAGAGCTGTCAGTGTCTGCATTCAGAAAAGCAAAAGAGCTGTGATCGAAAACGGGTAATTTCTTGGCAGTTTAGATGCACACCCTTCTAATCAAGAAAGCTGAGGCCTCCTAAATCTTATAAAATAACAGAAAAAGAAATTTTGTCAAACATTCAGGTGTTTTTCAGAGAACATATTTGCTCAAGTGAGAAGTTTTATTTCTTGGCGTGGCTGAATGCTTGATTACAGTAGCTGTGCTAAATATCACTGCTGGCGCTTGGGATATATTTAGACTTGGCTCCCTCTGTCTCAGAAAAACCAGCAATTAAAATGCAGCACTGTAACATAACGTAACTGATAATAGGTATAGGGCTGAGGAAGCTTTGAGATGTTGCCAAATCTGCTATGGAAACCATGGATAAAGCCTGAAAATGGTGGGAGCTATTTCTTCCTGAACTAGTCTGAGCCTGTACTCAGTTTCATCAGTGCAACATGCAGCACTACAGGGATTTTCCAGGGAATCTGAGGGAGTTAGGTGCCTTTGACAGCAATAATCACTACAGCATTAATCTTAGTGTCTATAATTTATCTGCTTCACAAGATTTGTTAGTCCTGAACAGACCTAAAGTACCTCTTTTAAAAGTCTCTCCTCTCCTCTCCTCTCCTCTCCTCTCCTCTCCTCTCCTCTCCT
>VXBU01003693.1:2016559-2045719 GCA_013400315.1 Bombycilla garrulus
CTCCCCTCCCCTCCCCTCCCCATCTTCACATGAGGTTTATCCATCCTTTGGTTTCTGAATTGCTGCATGTGATTCCCATCCGATCTGACTTCTTGCACAGATCAGCACAAGTCAACAGGATCATCCCAGTTCTCCCCATATGGCTCTGATTTCATCTTCTGTTCTCAGGCAGTGAGAGAGAAAGAAACTGAGTGTGGGGCCTAAAATCTAAAGGTTTATCCTATCCTATTCATGCCTGAACCTTTTGTGATTTCATCTGAATATACTCTGCCCTTTCTGATTTAATGAGCACTGAAGTCATTAAGCTCTGTTAAGGCTCCAACACCCTCAGAAAGTTCCAGGACAGAGGACATAGCAGAATGCAAGCTCTAGTACATAATTCTTGACTGGGTTTTTTAAACTGTTATCCGTGTGCTGGAAATCCAGCATAGTATATCTTGAAGGACAAAGTGGGAAGGTATTGTCTCCTTGGCACATACTGTTTGACTTGAGCTGGCAGAAACCTGCTTTGCAACATATATGGAAAAAGCCTGTGCTCTTATGGGCTCCAAATTTTCCAGGGGTTTCATTTATTGTGAAAAAGAGATCTAATAACGAGCCACTCTTGTCTTCATTTGTTTTGTTTTGTTCATACGTTCATTTGTTCATACGTTTTGAAAGTTCCCTGCAGTTCACTGAGTTTCTCCATCTGTCTTCAAAACATGGAACTTAGTGATTGTCTGAGCTCCAAAATGACAGGATAAGGAACTGACTTAATTGGTTTATCCATAAAACAGTGGTACTGTGTAAGTTGCTTTAGCCAGTGACTTCCCTGGAAAGCAAAGGAGCTGTTTATATTTGTTGGCTGAATCAGTCCGTGATCACTACATAGAGCATGAGAACAAAAGTGGCAATTCACTCAAACCACAAAAAAAAATCTTATCTGTCATTTACAGTGCCATTCTTTAAAACTCCTTTCAGTATTTTTAAATTGAATTATCATATGTATGGTCTACATGTCTTTGATTCACTGAGTATTTAATTGACAAAAACCTCATTTTCAACTGAAAAATGCAGCTTTGCTGGAAACATAATAATCCATGCACCATTAGCCTTCGTTATAGTCAAAAAAGAACAGTAAAATTGTCACCTTCTAGCTCAGGTCAGCTTCTTGAGTGGTTCACAGGTGGTGTTTGTTCACTTTACTGACTAAAATAAATCATTTCTCTCAGCTGCAAGAACAATGCAGCTAATGGAGATTGAGGTGGGCTTCAGGCTGCATCGCATATATTCAGCAGAGATTAATTTAGAGCTTTAATGAAGAATGTTTATCAGTAGTCATGATTCAGGGGAAACATCCATTAAGAGCGTTGGGTGAACTTGCAGTAGTCAGAAAAGAGATTGTCCCTGTAAATTAAGCCTTGCCAAAGAGGCACAGCAATCATGTGGGTTCCCACAGTGCTCCTTGAATGGGGCCAGGCTGGGCAAGGCAGGCCACTTGTGGGGACATGCCTCCTCCCTGCAGGCAAATAGAAGGGAGCAAGGCAAGGTCTGCCACAGCAATCCTGTAAATCTGACAGAGGGCTGACACAGAATCCCAGTGGGAGTGACGGGATGAGTGATTGGAAAATGGAATGAGCAGGAAAACGAGAAGGGTTTCTTTCCCTCTTCACACCGGCCTGCAAAGCCAGTTAGCTGTGAGAGGACATTTTGCAAAGCTGTCTACCTTTTTAAAGGCAGAGTGGCTTCTGTGGCAGTACAAGCCATATCCTGAACCCTTGTGCATCCTGCTCCTGGCTGACAGTGTCACTGTGTGCCACTGACACAAGGCTGTGCCAACCACTTGGCGCTCTCGCCTCAAGCACAGGCTCATGTCTGGCCCCACTGCACTTCTGATGCTTTTCTCACTTGATTCTTCTCTCCAAAGATAAAGAAACTGCTGGTAGAGCCAGTAGCAGACGAGAGAAATTGGATTTTCTGTGCAATGCCATTGGTAGGTTTTCCTCACCATCACTGTACTGGGAAGAGCTCTGAGCTATGTGGACCGAGGGGATCTGTAGGTTATGTAGTGTAGCTGGAGCAGAATGGATTAGGGTATCCTGTTAGGGCAGCACGTGAGTGGGCAAAGGCCACCAGTGTCAGTCGTTCTGCTCTCAGGGGCTGGGAAGGGAGGAGAAAGAGTCAGGGTCTGGGGGAAGGAGAGAGGAAGAGTAGGAGATCCAGACTCACATCCTGCAGGACTGCACTGCCTCCTCTTCCAGGAGATTTTGCAGTATGTACTTGTACTGACCTATTATTTCAACTTTATGCTATTGGCCCTCAGCATTTGGCACAGAAATGCAAAGCCACAATCTCTGCTTTATTTGCAGCAGGAGGCTGGGACTATTTTGAATTTTGAAGCCATGACAATCAAAGAAGGTTTGAAATGAAGAGTGGCGCAGAAAAGGAGACAAAAACAGAGCATGTGTGGGTGTGTGCAGGTGTACTCTCCAGATCATGGGCTGAGGAGAGAAGAGGTGCAAATGTTTGGGAGCCAATGTCAGAGACACCTGTTTGCCTTGTGTTCTTCTAGAGCAGCTCCATCAAATTCTGCTGAGCCACCTGGTTTCCCTTTAAAGTAATGGGTCATGAAACTTTGCTCACTCTCTTTGCTGCAGGAGTCATTTCAGTTTTTCAGAAGAGTTGCAAACCTGCAAGCTGAACCTGAATGTCATTCACAAAAGCTGTTCTCTTTACCTCTCCCCCCTGCGTAGGTGTATCACATCAGGTTACTCAGGCAGTGCTACAGTTCAGTGTTTCCTGTTTGAATTTGATAATAAACATTGCAAAAGGCAAACAAATTTCCTTCTACTGTGCTAGCAGGGGAAAAGCAAGGAGTAGAAAAGGCACTGAGATGAAAGACATAACTACAGGTGGAACACATCCACAAGCTGATGAAGAAACAATACTCAGAATAGCAAGAAAATACTTTCAACACTGTGGCAGGGCAGGCCAGGCCAGGCAGGCTTCCCTGTTCCCACACACGGGTGTGCAGTTACAACTGTGGCTGTCATGGGCATCCTAAAGAAACACCAAATCCAGAAGGTTCCAAACGTTCCCTGGTGTCATCCTCCCCAGAATGTCTCCCTTGTGCGTACTGGGGCAGTGCCAGGCAGGGAGCTGCAGGGTTCCTGTGGCATCTGACCAGCTGCGTGGATGCTGGAATTGAGCTGAGTCTCCACTGGGGACTGACTCACTGCAGCTCACTGACCTGCAAGGAAGCAGATTTCAAGGCCCAGTCGGTGGTGGCAATGTCCTCCCTTCTCACTCCCTGCTGGCAGAAGCCCCTGTATGCTGGGGACTGCAGCTTAGTCGCTCTGCAGCCTGCATCCCTCATCCTCTGCAGGACAGGGGAGCAGGGAGAAAGGATGACAAATTGGTATCATCACCTAAACCACTGCTCCCCGAGGGCTGCACTTCTGTGTGGGTGGCTGTGCCCTCTGTGGGGAGTGGGAATCACACTGAGGCTGGGGAGGTTGAGTGAATTATCTCCCTTTGAAAGGTTCATGGGAAATTCGAATGCTGGATGTCTCTGCCCGGCTGTCTTCAAAGGCTTTTTGCTTTTTTACTTATGGATTACGCTTCCTCCTCCAAAAATATGTTTTTTCAAGCAAGAAAATTAACATTAATGTGGCTATTGTTAATCTAATATCTTTCTTTTTCTTAATTTTGCCAATGTTATAAATAGAAAATCAAAATTTTTCTTTTTCCTATGGTCTCTGAACATAGCAGAGGCCAGTGCTGAGGAAGCATCTGGGGCGCTCCAGGTCCTTTGCTCTTTTTTCAGCAGTGGACTCCAATATAACCAAGTTAATTGGCCAAAACCTTTTATTAGCAGTGCACAGGCTAGGTGATATAGTAAGGGCTGAATATAGTAAGGGCTAAGAAAGTCCTTGCAAACTATTTAAAGGGAGAGTCAATAATTCTTATGTGCTGCCTTGTTCTCTGCCATGGAACCATCCACACGTATTACAAGAAGAGCTGAATCACTGCATTATAAATAGACTCACCATGTATTTTTTTCTCTCTGAAAATAATTTCGAATTGAACATGCCTACTCGATTCACTTTGAATTACTGCTCCTAAGAAAAGAGAAGATGATGACATTTTCTAACTCTTTCTACTTTCCCCATTAGTAGTCTGACTGTTAAAAGCCTTGACTGTTAGCCTTTGGGATGCAGACCTGCTCCTATTTAAGTCAATGTGAGTTTTATCATTGACTTAATTGGAAGTGAGATTGAGCCATTGGGCATGTGAGTGGCTTTGTATAGAACTTTGAAAAAAATAATAAAGGAGACTGAGGCAAAATGAAGTGCCACTTTTTTTCATCACAGCAATAACCCAGCTTTGCCCAGCCTGCCAAGAGTCATGCTAAGAGGAAAGCCTAGCCTCAAAGGAAGTGCTCATAATATTATAGCTTAATTAGTTTATGGGAGAAAAATGCTGAAGGGGAGAGCTGCTCCCGTTGTTAAATATTTCAGCATTGCAAGCTGACTAATGTTGTCTGCTCAACACTAAGTTAGCCAGAGTCCTTGCCCTGTTCCACTGCTTCCTGCCTCGGATTCTCTGCTCCCTCCTCAAGCCTTGGTTTTGGTTTAATGACAGTCCTGCTGGGTATCTCTGAAAGTACAGAAAACATTGTTTTTCTGTGTATCTAATTTGCCCATTATTAATATTATCCCCTATCTTTTAAGTAGGTGATTATTAAGCAAAGAAATAGGAATGAAGCAATGAAAGAATGTGATAGGGAGATTTACTGTGTGGGAGGCAGAGATAAAATTAGATTTCTTTAAGCTATGTAGTACAGTTATTACGAAGTTAGGCTAATTTTTCAAGGAGCAGTCGCTTAAATAACCTCATCTTATTATTCATGCTGAGGTATTTACTACAAAAATTCCTTCCCCCAGGTCATCATTTTTTCCAGCAGCAGAAGCTGGGAACTCAACAATTGTTCGCAGACCAGAATAATGCAATGACATGTTACGGTAGTGCGAATGGTAGATTATTAAAGGACATGATTTAAAACCACTCTGCTGGTTCCAGTGGGATTTGTTTGTTTGGCCTCTTTTAGCATTTTCACCAGCTCTTTACAAGTTTTGCATTTACAGTCTCAGTGGAGACAGCAGTAAATTTTACCCACCTCTGTTTGTTGTTAATGCTGTTTCTTATTATCTGCTGACTTTTCTAAAGTTGCCCCAGTATCAATCTCAATGACTGTTAATGGCACCCAGTATCTCCACCACCACAGCACTCCCAAGCGCATTTTGCCTTAATTAGTTTCTTTCTTTCCCCATCTCTATTCCGTTGCTCCCACCTAGCCTGTGTATGAATTAATCAGGCTGACTTTTAGGCTAAACTATGGGCCTCTAGGAGCACATGTAGCCCTTAACACAGAATACATTTTCCAAGCCTTGAAGTGGGAGGGTGTCTCAAATAATTTGTGGGTTTGGCAGTCCCACACAGCTTGGGAAATATTTCCACGTACACTTCTCTCAGCAAATTGACTCCAGCTCTGCTCCTGTTTTGTTTTGCTTTACAGGATTGTTTACAGCACTACCTCAGCATGTACTTCTCAGCTCCAGCTTGCTGGCACACTACCCTGAGCCACAAGGGTTTATGCAGACCTCTCCTCCTGACCTTTCCAGTGAGCCAGGAGAGGTCTGCATAAACCCCTGTGGCTCTTTGCTGCGAAGTCAGCCTCTCAAAATTCAGGAGAGAACTCTAGCTCTTCTACAAATAAGGATAATAACGGAAGGAGGCAGGTTATATTTTTTATACTAGGAAACATAATAAATGAATCAAGGGGAGAAAACACATGCTTTTGTCATGCTTTCATTATTTGCAGTCTTAACTTAATCTCTTGCTGCTGGTGATTTGCCAATAAAACGAGTCCTTGTTTTAGAGAGGACACTTTTGAATCATTGACCTCTGCTATGTTGTTGGCTGAATGAGACCTCACATGCCAAAGGCCCCTATTTAGTAAAAGTGTCAGCACACCATGCAGGGCTCTGCTACTTGTGTTAGGCTGTTCAATATTTGTAATTTAATTTGAGGGCAGAGGTCCTAAAATGGAGATCATCTAAAGTCCCTCAAAAATGGCTAAGAGTGGAGAGCCTCCTTAGAGTTACAAATCCATGTGTGCCCAAGACCTCTCAAGATGAGGCAGTGAAGAGACACTTTCACTTTCACAATTATTGGCTGCTGATCTCCTGTGTCAGAGTGCATCTAGGACAAATTTGGAGAGGTTGGGACTACCACACAATTTCATTTTTTCAAAAGAAATGTTTTCTTGTTTAAAATGAGGTAAATATGAACATGACAGTGAGAGAAATGTCCTTAAAATATGGATTCGGTTCTAGTATGTGAAAGGGAAAATCCTAATCAGCTCCTGAGGTTACCTCCAAAGCAGTAGCATGTGGGGAAAATCAGCTTTGAAATCAACCACTTTGATTCATGTAAATTGGTATAAAAATTCCTGAGGAAGCTCTGAAGTTAACTCGAAAAAGATTAATACAACTGGTTTGGCTCGGGTGGGAGGTAGTTCATTTTTGAAAATGCTGAGGAGAAGATGAAAACAGGGTTATTGGGAGATGTTTTTGTCTCTGAAACTTCAGCAACTGCAGTAATTAGGCAGTACTAAGGAATGAATTTTCAAGGCAGGTGCAGAACTGGTGTAATGCTGACAGTGTACTAGTGATGTACAAACAGCTCTTCTCACCTCTGCTACTAGCTCCTCATGCTGCGCTAGGTCCACGTTTCCCCTCCTCCTCCTTCCTCTCTCCTTGTTTCTCTTTCTCTTGTTTCTTTTGTTTCCTTCCCTATCGGTGCTACTAAAAAGAATGTGCACATTCTTTATACTAGCACCGTTAGGGAAGGGAACAAAAGCTGAATCTGCCTGGCAGATTTGCATGCCAAATTCATAAGACTGTCAGGCTCCTCTTTCCCAGAAGCATTTGTCCTCAAAAACACTTGTAACAGAAGAGACATTGTAAGTAAGACAAGTGTCCCCAATGAGCAAATGAAGCTTTTCAGAATTAAGTTTTAAGTAATATACGTCAACATTCAGTCAATTGTTTTCTTAACCTGATTATGGCATTGCTCTCCTTGCAACAATAAAAATTACATTTGTCTTTTATAGGAAAAGAAAAATGGGGGTGTGAAAAACACCGTTCACTGTCCTGGTAAAATTTAAAAGGCTTAATAAAAAGACAATGGAAGACAAATATAAAGCAAAGGGTTAAACGACCGGGTGCTTGGCATGCTGCCAAGAGCACACCGCTGCTACAGGAAAGCCCCTTTAAATACATTTTCCGACACATCCACCTGTTGCATAGTCAATTTTTTCTGGGAACTATTTTGCATGGCCACTCCTTGGGTCCGCCTATTTAGAGCATGCGTGTTTCTTGGCTTGCGGTTTTTATATTGTCCTCATCCCCTTTTAATTTGCGTGGTGGTCTCAGTCTTTTGCAGGCGGTGAATGTTGATAATTGTCGTGTCAGCTGCAGGGCTCCTGTCGCACGTTCACGGGCTGTTATCTCAACTATGCGGGTAGTTTAAGCACACTATCTCTAAAAAACTTATGCTTAACTTTTTGCTATTAGCAGAGAGAAGAGAAAAAAGAAAAAACCATATCCATACAGAAAAGCTATTTTAACATTATACTTATAGCATTTATCCCAAGATTTGCGAAAAGCCAATACTATAACATGCACTTATAACAGGGGTAACGAATATAAAGACAGTGGGGAAGACTGTAACTGGGACATGGATTCAAGGCAGGATGCCTTGAGAACCTTCTTTCAGATTTGTTTTTCTCTTTTGATGACCTAGTCCAGTTCTTTCAGGTTTCTTTTGCTGCAGTATATATGACAGTAGGACAGCAGAACGGACTCCCTTCTTGATCATGTGGGAACAGAGGACGGTTCCCCTCAGTCTCCAGTGTTCACATTCATGCATCACTGCCCTGGGCTCCATGTTGCACTGTCACCATATACTGGCACGCAAGAGAGGCACAGGCCTGTTGTCACTTGCTTTCCTCACTGCATGCAGGTGACCCGGTTTGTGTTTGCACAAAGGGTTTCCATGAGGCTTTACGCTGTGACCACCCTGCCAGAGGTGATGTGTGTGAGCTCTCCTTTTTTTTCCTAAGAGGAAAGCAGGACCATAAAATGGATCAGAAACAATATGTATTATCACAGTATCCCAGAGCCCTTGGCTCCCTGGGGCCTCCCAGCTCAGGGCAGGGTGGCTGTGCTTTTTCTGCAGTCAACCCTAGCCATAAGAGCCTTGGGAGCACACCAAAAGCTTGGTGCAGCACACAAATTGGTGGTTTGTGCGAGGATTCATTTCTGGTCACCTTCTCCTCCTTAGTCAGACTCCCATGGTCCCACAGGGACTGTGGAATTCATTCCCTGACCCAGATTTTCGTTGGGGTTCCAACACAACTTCCAAGGCCAGACGTTCAAAACTTTGGGCTTAACTGTTCTGTCTTTGTCTGAACCCTTCTGAAACGCAATTAGCACATATTTACCTAGCTGAGAGGCACATTGTAAGTCCTAATGAATGGCTTCACAGTACCTGGTGTGCTGTTAAAGCTTAGAAGAGCCTGATAAGGAGGCGAGCTTTACTTAATTAAGTTAACCTTCAGATTAATCGAGCTGTGTGTTAAAAAAAAAACCAGGCAACGTGAGAGCCCGCAGCTCCTGAAAGTTTGTAGTCTTGTTTCTGGGGCTGCCTTATTAGAGTGAGCCAAACACAGTGTCTGTCAGAGAGTATGTACATTGCTGGAGTGCACGCTGATCCTCCCTGCTTATTTATGCTTTACAAAGTGTAAATTCCAGAAATAAGTTGTTGATCTACTCTGCATGCAGTGAAACTTTGCCCAAGGCTGGACTGGTTTTGTTTTTTTTTCTTCTATGTGTCTACTTGCTCCTTTGGATGATGCCCACATGCTGCTATTTCAGTTCCTAACCAAGCAATTATACAGCTACATGTATGTGCAGCAAGCACACTGAGCACAGCTGCCTCCCCAGTGACTTCAAGAAACTCAGGTGCCTCTTTCACTCTTTTTATTGCATTGACCCTTTGTACATTATCCTGTAATTTTTCTTTAGCGATTTATGGCAATAAAGGTATATCCTTTTAAAGCTCTCTCCTCTCTTGGCAGATTGCAATTATTTTTCTTTTTTTTTTAATTCTATTTTTTAATGACTAATTACCTAGGGGCTTTGTGAATAGTCTGTTGGTTTTAGTGCCTCACTGCGGGGCCCCTTCCCGCTCAAGTGTAAAAGACAGAGAGGTCACAATAGCAGTGCTCAGCATAATTTCCCCCCTCCTCCATTGCAAATCTGTCGCCCACCTCTTTAGCTTTTGACGTGAAAAAAGGAAAGAAGAAGCAATATGTGGGAGAATCTCTGTGGTGTGTTGTCTGGCAGTCTGACATGCTAATGTTTCTTTTGCTGGGAAACAGCTGAAAAGGGAAAGGGCTTGCTGACTGGCTTCTCTTGCCCTCCACAGCCAAGCAGAAGAAGACGCTGGGTGGGAATCCAGAGCTGGTACAGCCAGTAAGCCACGCAGAAGTAGGCATAAATCCCCTGTCGATGTGCAGATGAAACTCAGTCAGCAGAATGTTCTCACATGCTGGATACAAGCCTAGATGGAAGGAGACAGAGTCACCCAGTGGAGCTCTGATGGAGGGGAAGAGAAGATAGAGGATAAAGAGTGTCACCCAATGAAGCTGGAGCAGAGGGGAAGAGAGCCCTCAGCAGTGAGGGGTGTGATGCAGGGCCCCAGAAGTCCTCAGCACAAGCCCAAGAGAGCTCCTGAACAGGGGACTGTACCAACAGGGGCCTCTGCCAAATCTCTGCTGACTGTGTCTGATGGGAAATCTTTCCAACTGAGTAGCACTGTCTCTTGGAGGGAGTTATTTTGTCTTCCTGTGGTGAAAAAGGTGAACAGAGCCAGCATGACACTGGTACGTGGTGTCATCAGGAGATGCTTCACATCTAGTGGAGTCTTAACAGTGTAAACCTTTTTGGTAATCAGTAGTTTAAATGTAGTTGAATATAGTAGGCAAAAATTATTGGTTTGGCTTTTTTCTTGGGAAAAAAGTAAAATTCCAAGGAATGATGAAGACTTTTTTGGGAGTTGATGTGACAGTCTGTGGCTTTGGGTGATCTTTCAAATCTCAGAAAATATTCTGTATTCTATAAAGTATAATGAAAAAGTGAATGGCTTTCCTTTAACTTGAAAGATCTGTAGTCCAATCTAGTATAGGACTAATTTATAATATACATGCATTTCTTTACAAATTTAAATATTATGTCTTCCAGTTTATACTCATCATGCTTGTAAGATATATCTCAGGAGACAGAACACCTGTAAGCAAGGGAGTAAACTGAAGACATGTTGTATTTGTTGCTTTTGATCATGTCAGCTTGGAGGAAGAATCCTCAGAAAGAGATCTAACAGAAATATTTACAGTGACACAGATGACAATACAACCCATGGGCTTTGGCTCAGGCAAGTGTGATATCCAGGGAGTCACTTTTTCTTACTGGAGAAGAAAAGAGTTGCATTAATCAGTGTCATTCAAGACATGCCATAGTTATAGAAAGGTGTTTTTATATGGGGTACCACTGATGTATTCCCTTACAGACAGTATACATCACTGTAAGCCAGGCTGCCTGTCTTATTTTGTGTATCTGTCTCTACAGATAGCTCCTATTCTAATTTAATTCCAAGAAACTGAACTTCCATGAAGGGATTTATTATGGATATGATGCTTGCAGACTTTACAAGTGCGCCACAGTGATTTTAAAAGTTGATATAAACTTTCAAATGCATCAAATGTCTCATTGGATGAAAGATTAGGATGAGCTTGATTTTATTTGGATTATCTTTAAAATGCCCAAATTAGTTTTCAAATTGTCTAAAGGGAGGCAGAGGTCTGGGTTTGCCTTTGTGAATATGGAGGTTGGGGCTGACTCTCACTTGGGAAACTGGATTTTTTTGGCTTTGGATGCAGCTCACATTTCTCTAAGGTATATGCTCTTTGTCCATTTGGAAACTGCGCAGACACAGTTTGAAGGTTTTCACTGTTTGTCAGGAGTTTCTGAATGCTAAACAAAGCTTGCCAAGGGTGCAACACTTTACCTTGTAGTATTTCAGAGGTGGAGTGTGGCTCTGTGTCTTGGCTTTTTGCTGCACGTGTGCCTAGGCAGCAGTGAGCCCCAGCAAAACCTCTGCTTGGAAAGTGTCTCCTGAAGCCACAATAGCTGGCGCTGGACCCAGTTTCTCACTGCCTCTTCAAATCTGTGGATGGCTGAGAATGGCAGCGTGGGACCTATTCATGCTCCTCACAAAACTAGAAACCATCAGTTCCCATTTCTAGTCAAGATTAAATGACAGCATCACATGCAACTACAAAAGGAAAATATCCAGGAGGGAGTAAGTGATCTGTCCTCCCACGTCAGTTCTCTGCTGCTAGATCAAAGCTACCAGGAACTTAAAGGAGCAGGTCCAGGGAAAACCTAATCCCCCCCTTGTTATTTCTTGCTGTTCAGTGGTAAGGTTTGTGATAGCTGATGTTTTCCCCAGTGCTCCAGTTCTTTGAGTCACACAGCTTGGTGAGAATTGTTTCCTTACATGTTAATTTCTAGAAAAAAGGCCTGAAGACATGACCAAAGTCCTCCTTTGTCAATGATAAGTGAAAAGAAAAAGGACCAAACTTATTGTTTTAAGCAGTACATTTAAGCTTTTTTATGATCCAGCTTGTGGGATTTTTCAAGTGTAGCTGTGACAGCACTGCGTTGCAATTATGCAGCACAGTATAACAATGCTTCCTACTGCCATCAATACCTCTTCACTTTGCTAATTCTTTATCCTCCCCATTTCCTTCTTCCTGGGGTTGGTTACTCCAGCCCCCATCTTGCCTCTTTATTGCCTGTCTCAGACTTTCCTCCCTTCCCACCACCTCCCTGTGCTTCTCCTGATCATGCAAACACCCGATGAGCATCTGAAGGGTTTTAGTCCCTTGGTCCCATTCTCATGTCCCTTCCCTCAGTGGCACTTTTTCACCCCAGGCTCCTGGTGGCTTTAAGGGACACAATCACTCAGGGCTTGCTGCCTCTTTCTACACCTGGCAGCGGACAGTTTTGGGGCTGAGGTTCATAGGGCTCCTCAGCACTTCTGTAGCAGTTGTGGTTTGCCACCACAGGAGGTATGCAGCTGCAGCAAGAGGCACCCGAGGGTCACAGCTCCCAGAATTGATCTCCTCAGGGTGAGGGCATCTTGTGTGACCTACCTTGACCAGGAGAAGGATACAGGAGAAAGAGATGATGGTGGTGGTTGTATAAAAAGTACAGAAATTGAGAGAGAAAAGAAGATTTGATTTCAGACTAATGTTTTAGTGTTTTACAATTTGGACTTGGTTTTTATCCAGTTGAAGTTTAGTCTGTGGGGCTGTGATTACCGCCTATGGAAGAGAAGGCAAGGGAGGCAAATACACAAGGAAACTTCAGTCCATGGTGTCCTCTGTCCCTGGTCTCCCCTGACACTCACTGGAAAAAGCTAAACTCCTCTGCAGGGCAATTCAAAGCAGAAAAATTAACTCCATGCTTTCCTTTTCCTGTCCAAGGCAAGAGTTGGACTTGATGATCTTTGTCTTCTCTGCTTTTCTTAACATATTACTTTGTTGAAATAAATGGGGCTCAGTGTGTGAGTTGACCTGGACAACCATTAGCAAACACATATAAAAGCTACACCTGTGAGGAACAATTGCAGGGAGGGCTGTCATGCAGCTCCACAGGCTGCTCTGGCTTGGAGCAGAGGAGAATTGGCAGCAAAGAATGATGGCTTTATTTGTACACCAGTTTCAGGTGTAAACAACAACTGCTTCATGCAAACCCTTCTGTTCATAAAGCTTCTTGCTTGACAATAGAGCCATTTAGCAATCACTAACCCTGTGCAAGTGCAGATGCTAGTTTTTTATTCTAAAAATATACGTATATCTGTTTCCTTTTGATAACTTAGTGTTTCTACCAACATCTATCAACAACATCTGCTTGAAATAACTCTTCTGACCCATTTCTCTCCCCTGCTATACACATTCTCAGTCCTACTAAATTTTTGTGTCACAGTGGGCAGTGTTGGGTTATGGCAAAGGGCCAACTGTGAGTCAAGTGTGAAAATGTGCCCATACTCAGCAAGTGACAATCACAGTGCCTGTACAGCAGGTACAGCTGTACAGGAAAATGACCTCTGTGTGTCACCACTGCAGGATGGTAGTCTGATGGTAGTCAGGTGTAAAACCCAGAGGTTGCTGAGAAAAGGTGCTGATGACCTTCAGTTCCCAGGAATTGCATTTCCTGGTGAGACCAGGAGGCTTCATTCCCTGTGGAGGCTTTGTCCCCTGTGGTACCCTGCCCTTGCCCCTCAAACCTCTTCTTTGTAACTTTTGCAAATGCTTGCTGGATGTGCAAGCCCTGCAGGACTTAATGGTGCTATTATGGTTGGCAGGAGTTTGCTTTTCCTTGATGCATGCAAAAAGTGCCACCTCCACCAAGGCCTTTTAAGGCGTTCCTGTCTCCAGCTGATGCTAAATATACCATTTAGAGTCCTCTCAAAAAATACAGCTTACCTCCTGAGCAATTTCCGTGACTATACAGGACTCACCAGAGATAAATTCCCACAGGCAGCATGAAGCCTAGGAAGTACAGATGCAGAGTTGCTTGCAAATCTAGCTCAGAGCAAAACATAAAAAGCCCAGAAGGAAGATGCCCAAGCTCTGCAGAGGTATGCCCATTGCTTACAGACATTTCCAAACAATAACAAAACCAGGCACGGGCTCCATGAATGACTATGGGAGAATGAGATCAGCTTGGCTGAGTATGGGGAGCTCTGCATCCAGCTACCAATTCAGAGAGCTGAGTTCAGTTAGCTTTGGAGAGGGATCTGAACCCACCTCCAGAGCAAGGCTTCTCACTCCCCAGACTATTTGAGAATGTCCAGCTCACATTGATTCACACCATCTTCCTTTGAGCACATGAGGAAAAGCTTGACAGAGCATTTCTACCTTTCCAGACAGTGAGATGGTTATCTAATTGTCTTCTATTTCCAGCTGTCCCAGAGAAGCAGAGGGAGGGTCTGGGCTCATTTAACTCTAAGCAGCAGGCTTTCAAGGACCCTTCCCCATGGTACCTCACTCTCCCTTGAGTCAGAGGTCTAACCCAGAGCTTTGCTTTCCCATGCACTTGCCGTTCATGTAAGAGTTGGACTTGATGATCTTTGTGGGTCCCTTCCAACTCAGAGTATTCTGTGATTCTGTCTCCCATGTCTGTGTGTGATCAGTGGCCATTACATGGAGTGGAGGCATGTCCAGACAGCAATGCCAGAGACTCATTCAGAAAACCCTCACAGTGAGAGGCCATTACCAGCCTTCCTCCCCTCCTGCTTTCTCCTCCTGGCCCCGCTCCCAAAACCATTTGCTATTACCAGGCTGCTGTTGTCCCTGCAGCAAAATCAGCATGATGCACCTGAGCCACCAGGGTGGCTTCTTGTAAACTGTAGTGTTTAAGCTATGGTGTAAGCATGGGCAAACAGTGGGTGTCCCATACCCTTGTGTTGGTTCTGTGAAGGTGAAGGTAACCACTCACTGGGGTTGGGTGGGGGGAGGTACCATATTACAGGATCACAATCTTAAACTAAGCAAATTGGAAGCAAAGCCCCACATATCTCTCAGGTTTAAGCTTAAAGCACTTTACAGGCTCATGAGAAACAAGTTTCATGGTGCTGTTGGCAAGTTTTATAGGCAAGTGTTTAATCCTTGTTCTGTTAATAAGGCAGCTAATGCACGATGTTTTCCTCAGTCATATAATGTACCATCAACCATGCAAAATGTCTCCAGCTGAGAATGGCAGGGTCTTGTCTGCACCTCTGGGCATGACACACACACAGCAGGACATCTGTGAAGCCAGAGAGGTGCAAAGCCTCCAGGAACCACAGAATTTCTTGCTGATTTTGTTTGGCATGGGGTGCATTCAGGAGTGATCTGCCTGGGGATGCAGCACAGTCTGTGTAACTGTCTGAAAGTAATAGCCTGAACTCCAGTCTCTGAGCCATCCCTGCCTCTAAAATTGGGCTGGGCTCCACTTCCCTTGGCACATACAAGGGAGCTCAACAAGCTCCATCATTTCCCTAAGCACCAAAAAAGTGAATGCTGGAAATGCTCTTTTTTGAAACATTAGTACTTGACAGCTCCTGCCAAGCATTAGCAGGCCAGTAAAATCTCTCTACATAAATTGTGTTGTAATTAGTGTGATTTGTTTAATGTCACCTTGTCTGGCTGTCTGAGAAACTGTCTCAAAATTTAAAAACACTGCACTTCTCAGCTGAGAGAGTGGACTCTGGCTTCACTAAGACGTTTTTATTTGTTGCATTTTTTTTGACCAATTTTTTTTTGCCTTTTCAAATCATTCAGGCTGGAGGGCCTAAGCCAAGTTAGGTAAGAATTCCCAGGTGAGGAAAATAAGACATAGTAACAGCAAGCATAAAAATTTTCTTGGTAAAAGTAATACAATAATAATTAATGTTGTATTTCATTGGCAGGACAACACAGCAAAAACATTCTGATAGCCCAAAATACCTTGTCTTGTGTGCAAACATCATTTTAGGGGAAGCAATAGAGGGGTGAGGGGAGAAAGTAATTTGCTTGCTGGAAAGGTGTGTTAGGGTCCCTTTCTCCCCGATGTCCCTCATGTCCTGTGCTGGTCTCCCTGAGCTGCACACCCAGGTCTGAAGGGCCAACACGAGTGAATGATGGCACTTTTTCCACCAGGTGGCAACAAGGAGAGTAACGGGAAAGCAGTCGAGGGGCACTGGAAAGACCGGAGAGGAACTGGGTAGCAGCACGGTGGCTTCCCGACGGACTACAGTACATTAAGAAAGCTCCCAGCTTGAATGTGGTCTCATCCATCAGAGCCCAGAAAAAGCTCATGACAGACACAACAGGAGGAAAAACCGTGAGGTCTTACCCTTGGTTGCTGAAACCTGATAAAATAACTCTTATCTTCCCCATCCCATGAGCATCACCAGCAATCTAAGGAACAGAAAGAGAAAAAAAAAAAATGATTGGGGAGCCTTTTCAAACATGAGAAGTATCTTGGGATAAGAAAGGTGCAGAAGGATCATTGAATGCCCAGCTTAGCAACAGCATTTTTCGACTTTAATCTTTCTTCCAAAGGTTTTGCTTTTATTCCAACTAATTGAACAAATGTCTTAAAATTCACAACACAAACTGTATTTGATTAAATCTAGCTTGGTTCATATGATAAAGCACTGCAGTTAGAATGCAGCTAGAAAAATACATTATGCTAGGACAAATAAGTGCGGTTAACTTCAATAAGAGCTGAGGTAAATTGCTTTTTGCGTGAGACGTACAATTTTACCTCAGTACAGCTTTAATCAAAGTAAAATATTATAGGGCAAGGGAAAAAAAAACAAAACCAAAACCCCTTACAATGTAATGTTTTGTCTACCAACCACACAGTAACATTTTTGTTTAAGTTGCTAAATAAAGCCTAGGCTACGTATTATCTGTCCCTAGTTGGTATGTAAACAATTAAGGCAATATCTGGCTATGAAAAAATTTATATTTATAACAGATCAAAAAAACCCCCACAGATATGTATGCAAATTGTCCATCAGAAGCTTGTCTGCCGCCAAAAAATTCACTGAAAGGGGAAGAATGAAAATAAATACAGGTATTTAAATGGGGTTTGCAATTCACACTTACGAATTTTCACAGGCACATGAAAAAGAATGTAAATTAAGCATAGCAAATAAATTGGATAAAATGTATTAACCTTGTATTTGTGGGAAGGAATGTTGCTGTTTTCTCCTCAGTAGTCCATGGCTGATGTTATGTTATCCATAATGACTATGTGGATATTTTGTGGATATAAATATGAATGGTTCAAATTCCCACTTCCAGCTCATTGCAGTCTGCCTTCCCTCTGGGGAGCACCTCCCCGTTTTTGAGGGGGCTAACACTGGTGTGCTTTGCCTGGATGGATGCCTGCTTGTGGCAGAGCAGGATCACCTGCTGCCCCTTTCTCACAGGCCCATGGCTGGAGCTGTACCTCCAGTTAGGACACAGCAGGAAGCTGGGGTAGCACAGTCCAGATGCTGGGAAAAGATGCTTGATCTTTGATTCCACCTGGGACTAGAACCCCTGTGGCCAGGAGGGGAAGACATTGACAAGCAGCTTCCAACAGAGCCTCAAAAGGGTTTCAGTCTCCCATATTTCGGCGTGCCTCAGGAATATACTGCCTAGCATGCAGTATACATGGGAGCACACTCTCCAAGGGTACACTTGATCTTGTTAAAAGTGGGTGACACACTGGTCACAGCCTGCTCTGTTCGCTGCAAGGCTCCTTTGGCTCACACACCTTCTCGTTGCAGGCTTCCCCTCACCTTGCCAGCTGGGCAGCCATTGTAACAGTAGAGCAGGAAACAGCACTGGAGGGTAGGAGTCATCAAAGCTTGTGCTGATGAATCATCAAGCTGCAGGCTTCTGAGACAAAAAAATCTCCACCTACACATCTGTCTGCCATGGAGAAAATGTAGGGAAGTTTTCTGACAGTTCATGATCCGTATTGTGCTGCCCATAAACTTCATGACTGCATAGAGAGAACTGAACTCACTGCAAACCTGAGCAGTGGCTGTGCGAGCATGAGAGGGGCCTGCTGCCTTTGTCATGATGGTCACAGTAATCCCTTGCCCCCATCCTGTAATCCAGCTGAGGGAGGGCATGGAAGTTGTGTTTAAGCCACCATTTCTGAGAGGATCTGCATGGAGGATGATTTAGCAACCTGGAGAGCCACCAGGAATGCCTCAAGAGAACTAGTAAGGCAGTTCTCACCACCCTGTCAGCTGAAGTAAGAATAGACTAAAGCAGATGTGTAAAGCCTTGATTATAGTCAAATGTTTGGTAGAGGCAAGATAAGGGTTCATTAGATAGCAGGCGTTCTGGGCAGTCTAGCACTAAGGACCACATACAGTGGTTTCTCAGAGACAGAAAGGATTTTTTTGTCTCACCATTCAACATGCTTTTTTACTGAGTATCCCACCAAAACCATCTTCATTTGAATTTTATGTAAGAATCTTAGCTTCTAGAGGGCAAGAAAAAGGAGGGATATGACACTCTCAAATGTCTACAAGTACAAAACTGTTTTGCAGAGGAACTAATTCTGGGATGATGGAAAGATGCTGTGTGCCCTCAGGCATCCTGTGCACTCAGCGCAGAGCTCAAGGGAGATCTGTGCATGGCACCCTAATTTTGATCACCACGCTTTGATCCTGAGGGGTAAGGCTGCTTTGGACAGGGAAGCAGAGAAGAGAGACAAGGGTGTCCTTCCAGGGGCATGCCACAGCAGAAAGGTCAGGGTCCCATGTGGCGACACTTGGCCAGGCAGAAATTCCAGCTTGGGAATCAGGCATTTCCCTGGTCAGGTAGAGGACATGGAGGTGTGAACAAGCTGCTTCCTCTCAGTGCACCTTGGGGTCCTCATGAGCTAATTTAAACGTGGGTTTGCACCCGTGCCAACACACTACTGAATCTCCTTGATGGCTGGCCCCAGAAAGAAAAGGGGAAGGGAAAAGTGACCAACCAGCCCCTTTGCAGAGGTCAATGAACAGTTTCAGTTGCCTTTTACTATCCTCCAAAGCTGTGGGAACCCTGGAAGCCAAACCCACTCCAGGGGTAGCTTGAGGTGAGAGCATAGCCCATCTGAGAAGGTATGGGAGTACCAAAGGGAAATATAGATGATTTCTGCTTTGGAAGAGGCTCTCTCTCTCCTTTGGGATGGTCATAGTGCCTCTTTGTATGACCACATGCTTCCTGATTTCACAGGGAGCACGGGATCAGTTCTCAGGAGGAAAATGGCTTGGTAAAGGCTGAGAGACAACTAATTTTCCCTGTCTTCCTCCTCCTCTTCCCTGTGTCCTCATTCCTGGCACATTGCAAAGCACAGCCCCTGCCTCCTCATGCCAGAAGCCCACTATGGAGGGAATACAGGAGCTGCAGGAAAAATGCCCTAGTGCTCCCAGGACAGGCTGAGCATTTCTGATTGATCATAGCCCCGTGGCCATGGTCTCCACTACCCTAACCTGGCCATGCCTTATTCTGAGGTAGAAATGACTCCCATGCCAAGGGAAGCGTTTACAGACAAGGACTCGGACTCATGCTTTAGCAACCCACCTTGCTTCTATTAATTTTGGAGACTGTCTAAAGGAGTGAAGCATGTGCATCTGACTCCAGCAGAAATTCAGCAAATTTAACTTCTTCAGAAAACATATCTTTGCAACTACAGGATAATTTTTAATCCACCACATCCAATGACCCATATACTTCTCATGTCAACACCAGGAGGTCTTGAGGACAGACATGAGTGTTCCCTTCTGTGTAGCACCTCCTCTTTCTCCTCAGCTGCCTTCCTTCAACAAAGGATCTACCATCTCAGTCTCTTGGGTATCCACCAAAGTTTTCTGCTCCACGTTTTCAGCTGTGATTTATTCCCATCCTTCCTATTAGACCCAGGGAGATTTTCTTCTCTTTCCAGCCCCTCGGTTTTATTAGTGCACAAATGTGTTGGTTATGCTGAGGCCTGCACGTGATGGGATTTAACCGGGAGCATTTCACCCGGCCAGATCAGAATCTACCTCCTCTTTACTGCACACATATCACTGCCTCAAAATGCAGTACTTCATGTAATTTTGATTCTGACAGTAAGGGCTGCACTGAAATCTCATCTGGGCTTGTTAGAGATATATTGACTTAAAATACCCTGCTTTAAAGAAGGCTAGGAAAGCAAAGCAAGAAAAACTCAAATCTCCCACTGAAAGCCTGTCCTTTCAAGGGAGAATGAACAGTTTGTGGAATAGAAGCATTTTCGGTCCAAGGGAGACAGATTCTGTGTATTTCAACAGAGCCAAAATATTTCTGGGTTATGTAGTCTTAATAGTTCATATTTTAGTAAGTGTAGCTAGTGCCACAGTCTGAAGCCACACTGGTGAAAACCAATCACTCACCTCCTGCTGTCTATTACTAGGTCCTTGCTGCAGCCTCCAAGCAGTTTAAGCTGTGCTGGCTGTAAAACAACATAGAAAACTTCCCCAGTGCAAGCAGGCTTGAAGAAGAAACCAGTTTATTGCAATTCATGTAAGTGAAAAATACATGGCATTAAGTTGCTTCCCAGAGGCATTGCTAAATGAATAATGGATGAACAATGTCAGTGACTCCCCCATCACTGAGGCACAAAACTGAGGCACAAAAAAAGAACAGCAGTGGCCCAAGGTTTCATTCAGCCTGGTAGGAAACTTCCCAACAGAAGGAGTCCCAGGCAGAAAGAGGTATCTGCCACTGCTTTATATGGAGATTACTTTCCCCATGACCACTCACTTCGCTATAAATTTCTTCTGCTCTGTGGATTTACACACTAAAAATATGTAATAGGGGAGGAATATAAACTCTCTCTTTGTGGTATCGCTGGCTCACATATTGCAGCTCAGCAGTCATGGACAGCATCCAGCATTAACGCTCAAAGGGACCTGCCATATTTATGACTTCTCCAGCCTCACAAGAGCAAGAAAGGCTGGCAGAGAGTGATTGAAGCACAGCTGAATGGAATGCATAGAATAAAGAGGGTGAAAATAAAATATTTTTAGAGTCTGAATTCCTAGAGAAATGAGATCTATGCAATGCAACTTGTCTGGGCAAGGATGTGTGTGTGGCGGGTTGCTCTTTCCACAAACCCCACACCATAGTTTGATTCTGCTCAGCTGCTGCTGATGACTTTTAAGAGGAGAATGTCTGCAGTCTTGGAGTCAATTCAGTTTGTCCATCACAGATGGAAACAGATGCTTATGCCTAATAAGCTTATGCTTATTAGCCTTGTGTAAAGGCTAATAAACTCAGCATCATTAGGCATCAGGCTACAAAAAGAGGGTAACGGCTTTTGAAACTGCACTCAACCTACTCTGTAGCCCACAAAACTTCCCCTCCATGGCTTAAAGTGGCTGAAAAATATCCCTGTGTGTGTTTCAAATGCATTTTCCAGCTTCTCCAGGAAAAAAAATAAATTGATGTGCAGGTCACCTAGGAAGAGGTGGCTACAGTTACAGAGTCTTATTCTTCAGCCACCTTCTGATTTCTCTAAAACCATCTGCAGATGCAGATGCTTCTCTGTGAGGGCAAGGCTCCCATCACCCAGCCTGGGCTTTGCTGAGGGCACAGTGTGTGCTGCTGCTTGTGAATTACACCAGTGCACATGCAATGTGGAGAGGGTCCTTGAATTTACAGCATCTGTTCAGGCTTCTGGGTAAGCAGAGAAAGTGAACATCACCATATTTACAAGTTGGGCAAAGAGCATCGGGAAGGTTTTCCAAGCTGCGTTCTGCCAGACAATAAATGATTTTTTAAATTTCACAAACTTAACTGGCAAAATTTGGTTTGGGGAGGAGGGGGAAGTTCAAAGATATATAGTCAGATATTGTTTTGCAAGATCAACAATTTTATACATATCCAAATGGAACTGGTTCCATAAAGAGGAGCCCCAAATATACTGATTTCCACAGTAGACAAAGGAATCCTAATAATGAATGCAATGACATCAAAGACAGCCCATTACCTGTGTTTTTAATTAATGTGATCTTGGTGAAGCAGTGATGAGTGGATATTTACTGCTTCTAATTGCAAGCAATAGTGGTACCTAGGTTTTTGCACCCACATTTGTAACAAATTGGAAGAGAGGGAAAATTGAAAAACAGTGGCCAGCATCAAATGCTTCTATCTAAAGAAAGCTGTGAACATACTGTCTGATGTTCAGAGGTGAAAAAGCACCAACAGTTTCCATTTGATCACTTTTAAAATCAGATCACTTGCTCAGGTGCTGCTGTGATTGATAATGCCAGTGTTTGCTTCAGAAATGTTCAGGCTGGCTCCTCTGTGAAGAATATCCAGGACTAGGAAAGAAGTTTCAGCCTACACTGCATCTGAATGAAGTGGAGCTCACACTGTGGTACTGATTATTTCAGGTCTGTGGAATTGAAGAAAGCTCTCTCTCACCACATGCGCTATCAGCTTTCACTCAAAACCCTCCCAAACAGTAAAAACTTTTGACTTGATTGCAGCCGCTAAAGCAGGATTAAATGTACAACCAGTGGATGAACTGAGATCCGTTTGACTCTGAAGAGAGCCTCGAGCAATGATTCAAAACTACATGAACTTTCAACTTCAATTCACTCAGGGCCGTGGGGTCTTCAGTTGTAAGCTGTGTTTTTCCAAGCTTCTTATTTTTTCTTTTTCTTTTGCTTCAGGGTTTATTATTTTGCAGAGGATGGGTCTTTCTGCCCTGCAGGGATCTATCTACCACTGGTGACTCTCTCCATCTTCTCCACATAGAAGAAGTAATTGGATTGTATTTTCTGCACACGACTAAGACAGCAGGGAAACCCAGAGCTGTAAGCCAGGGAACCAAGCTGTCTAGAGGGTAAGGAAGTACCTGATGCTCAAGAAAACGAAATTTCTGGGTCTAACCACAAGATCTTTTCTTTCCATGAAGGAGCTGAGACATGCTGAACTGCATTCACCAGACTGCTGAAGAAGCTGAACTCTTCAAGGAGCAGTGAAAAACATAAACACCCAAATAATCCCTTCAAAAATGCAGCCTAGAGTCAATAAATCCTGTAACTATACAAAACAAGAAGTATGCTATGGGATGCTAACTGTACAGTACATTTCTTAAAGTTACAGTGCAATTACTGCAAAATCCAGTGGGCCTTTTTATGCTGCCAGGGCCTCTATGTGCTACCACATGGCTGATGTATATGATTATGCAGAAGCAACTGCAACACCTTAGCCCAGACAAAAAGGCAAAGAAAGCACCCTTATTTCATGTATTTCCAGATGTGAGGATCTCCTTTGCCCCAGGAGACCCCACAATATGTAGAAAAGTCCAGGTTTCCGGCCCGTGCTGTTGAAGGAGTAGTCTGGAGTCGCTTGTTCGTGTTTCAAGGCAGTTTATTAATTCCTTATCAAAGAGAGATTTCTCTGCCCTGCCAGGGTTGACACAGAACGCGTCCAGAGACACACTGTGCCCGCCCCGGGTGAGCTGTAATCTTTTATACTAAAAACTACGTATTAAATGTTTATAATTAAGTACCAATCTGTGCCACTCACATCACCATGTCCAGATCTGTGTCAAACCAATCCAAAAGTGCCAGCATCACCAAGAAGATGGAGGTTATGAAGAGAAACATAAGATAACATGCCACATGTAAAAATTCTCCATCTTGTGCCTCAGACCCCCGTGTACAGATCTCCAACCCCCCTGTACAGGGCTTTAAACCCCCCTGTACATACACTCAAATTTTCTTCTTTTTACTTATAACTACTACTATTTTTCTATCTAAGTTTTTGTGACTTGAAATTCCTCATACAAAGTTGACAACCTGTTCCATGGATTAGAATCAGAGCTACAGGCATTTTTAGTATCATTCCAGGGTCCCTGACACCTCTGGCAAGGCTGAAAAGCCTCCTGACCAGCTTTTGGGTCGGCCAAAGGCATCATAGGAACCCCCTGGGTTCCAACATCCAGATAGCATTGTATTTATTATCCTTATAATGCTGCAAAATGCTATGTTGTAGTCTTAAACATTGAGCTTTTTCTTTTTTTCCTAACAACAGCAAAATCCTGACATTATTATATTTGGGGAAAGTGATGGGATTGCCAACACTTTATACTGTTAGTCTTTAGTAGATGTATTACTTTCCTTCAAATAAATGCCTGCTTGTCATCGTCAGCCTTCTTCCGTTTGTAGTAGAAGGCCCCCCCCACCTCCTTAGATCCAAGCCTAAAAAAAAATCTCTTTGGAGCTTGATGTGTTGCTTGTAGCTGTGTTAGAGAAACTGTACTATTCTGGGAACTACTCGGGCTCCTCCAAACAGCGCTTCCAGCAGTAACACCATGCATGGTTTTCATCTCAGCCTTAAGAACTTTTATTGGTCTCCTATCAAGCTGCACCAGCCAAATCCCAAGTGCCACAGGGAAGGAACTACACTACACCAGAATGTCACCCTCAAACTTGTGCTCATCATCATCATCATATTTCCCACACAGGCTGATTTGTGCGTTTCTCTTCAAGAAATATTTTATCAACCTTGACTGGAATAAAAGCACTGACACAGGGGGAAGACTGTCTGCTATTATTTTCCACTTGTAAAGAACACAAATCTGCATGATGAGCCAAATGCTCCTATTGCAAAGATTATTTTTTACATGAAATAGCTAAAACAGCGGAAAGAATCCATTCCTGGAATTTATGAGGAAAAGTTTTTTCTTTAGAGCAGTAAAACACCACCGTTGTCCCACTCAGCATATTAACACCCACAGTAGTGATGGCAGTTGCAAAAATGTGGGGGAGTATATGATTAAATCAGTATTTCCTAAATAGTTTTGTAGTGAGCAAGCTGATATTTTGGAACAATAACAGAGAATATACAATGTTCTGAGCTGTCAGAGTTTCTGAGGGGGCAGATTCAAAGGTCTTGCGTCATTTGATGCCTCCCAATCTCCAGATTAATGGAAGAGGAACAACGGGACAGGGTGTTGTACTTGCAAGTTGGATGAGTTATGATTTGTTTTCTTTTTTCTTTTTTTTAAGAAAATGCATAATTTAAGTGCTGCTGTCACGGAAAGCTAAAATTACACAGTACCATACACAGATTTCTTACGACTAGTATGACCTAGTGCATATATGCATGCAGATATTTGTGTTGTAATTTAAAACATAACATCACTGCAAGCTAAACAAGTTTAGGAAACTTCTCTGAGAGAAATTCTTTACCTCAGGAAGAGGATCCATGATAATGAAAATCAATGTGGCAGACAGAAATAGCATTTAAACCTTTACTAGCAAGATATGACACATCAAAGGACTTAAACTGATCTTCCAGCCTTCTGTCCCAAATATTGCTGCTACAAGGTGAGCTTCCTTTTCTTTGTGCTGACAGCTACACAATGTTCCTGTCCCCATCAGTGTACATTGCGTGCTGTCTTTGCCACGACCCTCTCTCCATCACCAGACTTCTGAGCTACAGTCAAAAATTTGGATTAACAGGAGCAGAGTTTTGCATGGGCAGTGATGCTGTGAAGTCAGTGAAACCAAAAAAAATGTGGACCCTTAGCTTGTAAGCAGCCACAGACAGTGGGATTTCAGTAAGCAGCATGACTGAGGCTAAACTTGGTATCATAACAAAGCGTGGGTCTAAATAAAAGCTGCCTTAAACTCCCTGGAGGTTTGCTGCTTCTACGTGAGGACTTGTCAGAGAGTAGCTCTCCTACAGAAACAGCTATACCAAATATAGCATGCTGGAGTAAATGCAAGAAGCAATGCTGGAAGAACACTAAAATTGTTTTGCTTTGTTTTTTTTTTTTTTTAATGGATGCTGTATCTTAGGGCATTTGTGTATTTGCCCCTCTAGCTCTGTGATTACCTCAGTTATTGATACAACATAGCCATTTTCAGAAGCTCCAGGTCTTTCTAAATGCCATGGTTTGGGTTGAGAGACTCCGCTGTGTGCCAGTCCCAGAGAAGCTGGTGAGCAAGTTGCTCTCTCAGATGACTGTCGCCAGGAATCCCCAATTATGTCACCTTTTCTGCTGGTCTGCTGCTGGTCAGTTGCACAATTAGCTTTGATTTAGCTGTGTATTCATAGCTGCTTGCAGGCAGCAAGGCGCAGCTAGGACAGGAAGCAGCCACACACAATAATACAGACATTTGCCCACTTTACCACAATGGTGTCATTTTATGGAATGGTAGAATGGCTTGGGTTGGGAGGGACCTTAAAGATTATCTGATTCCAACACCCAGGGACATCATCTGATTCTGTGGGTGGGACACTTTCCACTAGACAATTTTCTGTCGACTTCCCAGCTGCCCTTCCCACCTGCTCTGTTCAGAACGGCGTGTGTTACTCATGAAGCTGCTGTGACCTGCAGGAACTTTGCAGGCATGTGTCATGATCTGCTTTAACATCAAGGCGGAAATTGTGATGGTTCGAGGGATCTCAAGGTGCAAAATAAGAGGCAAACAGCAAGGGACTATAATTTCAACAAAACAACAAAGCACTACTGAGTGCTGATCAAGTCAATTATGCGATAGAGGGGAGAGAGAGAGAGAGAGCAAGGTAGGGAGAGAAAGAGAGAGAGAAGGTGGGATATAGCTACCAACGNGCAGCAACCATCTCCCCCCTCAGCCAGGTCAGGGTGTGTCTTGTGGGGTCTGTCCCAGTCTCTGTCCTGACGATCGGGAGGCAAAACAAGATCTTTGGGCCGACCCTTACAGCATGTCAAGCTGCAGGACCTGTAAAGACGGCAAAGTAGTGACCTTACCTGGAAGCCTAGGTATACCAAAGCTGAGTGCAAAGCTCTCCTGGTTCACAGAACCCTGGATTTTCAATCCTCTGGATTTCAAAGCACAGCAGGCAGTAGCACTTATGGGAAGTTTCATTCTTTGGGCCTTTTTATTCTACACAGTCTTCCTCCTCTGCATCTTCTTTTTTAATTTTTTTCCTTTTTTTTTTTTAGTTTGGAGTTTCTCAAACTTTAGCACACAAAGCAGAATGCAGTGAACCCCTTGTGTGTCAGTACAAAACCCTTGCCAGAAATGGTTTTGATTGAAGCTGGGTCAGCTCTCACCTGGCCCAATCCAACACTCTTTCAGCTCCCCTGAGGAGCAGCCTTGCTGGAAAACTATGCAAGAGGCCGACTGTGATCCAGCTCCGTGGCTGAATAAAATGCAGCCCCACTCCTAAATTCCCCTCTGGGCTTTGAGAGGGATAAGATGTCCCAGCACGTTTGTGTCCATTCAGAGTACATGTCCACACTGCAAACTGTGCTATGGGGAGGGACAGAAGCCGAGTGATACCTTCCCTAGTGACCCGTGGCATAGCACACCGCTGTGGGCGCCAGAGGGAGGGTAGCCTAAATAAAAGTCAGGCTTTGGACTGCTTCAAAATAAGCGTTGTCCTAGGAGAGTGTGCTTGCCTCTGAATGACAGCTGAGCCATCTGTGGCCACCAGCTCAGCGGAGATCACCTGATCCTTCAAACGTCAGCAATCTCATCTATAAGCCCACACCTTTTCGTTTTAAAATTGAAGTAATTTTCTGAGTAATAGGAGTACACTCATGCTTGGAAACAGTAGAACACATTGAATATGTTCCATTTCAGTGCTAAAAAAAAAGGGACAATGCACCAGGAATTATTGTTTCTTAGCTGAACTCTTGTAGATTGAGTTTTGGTCCAGAGTGTTTTTGGGGTTTTTTTTTTGTGTGACCCAGTAGTAAATTTCTGGACAAAAAAACTTTATGATACAGAGATAGTATTTGTAAGAAGCTTTTAACTCTAGATGTGCTGGAGGTCATTTTGAAAACTTCTGATATCTTTTCTTTTCTTCTCACAGCTGTGCTTGCAAATGGATTGAAATCTTCCTTGGGGATTCCTGTAACAAAATGGGTAAAAATTTAAGTGCTTTGTAATCTCTATGGGAAGAGATAGGATCAGGTAGAGTAGGTAATTTGAATTACTTAGAGCGATGATGCTTTTGAAAGCCTTACTTCACTCTTGTGAAAACTAGTTGGTAGCAAAATTATATTCCAAAAGCTTCTCTGCATACTCCCCTAATGAACTTCTGATTTACGTGCAGTTTGTAGATATGACTTCTTTTTCCTAATGTCATTTTCTTCCTTTTATTCAAGGCAGATTTCTGTTTCAGGGGGAAATATTATGTAGTGTGTATAGCCGCTGTGGAGGAATTAGTGCAAATACCTCATTTGTAATCCTTTTGTTCTTCCACTCTGAAACCCCACATCTCACTTCTCCATGGAGGAGAGGATATTGTGTTTGACTTATTACAAAGCCTAAAGCATTCTTAGGATTAACTGCAGCTAATCACTAAAAATATGCCTTCTCATTTTGGAACTGTTCTGACTCTTCAGCATGGGAAAAGTGCTTCCTATTTCAAAATCTATTTTATTTCTAATTTTTTTTTTTCCCTCCCAAAGGCTGGGCCTGAGCCTGGGCCTCACCAGAATGCCTACTAATGTCATCAGGACTAAGGACACGAGGAGGATGAGGTGTCCCGCAGCCCGCACTGAAACCAGTATGAAGATCAAAACCAAAAGTGACTGCACCTCAGACAAAGGAGGAGAAGGGAAGTTGCTGAGGTCTCCACAGATGTCTGATTACAATTCCATCAACGTGGATTTGAAACTATGTCACAGCTCAGCCTCTTCTCCCCAGTGCCTGTGGAAGCAGCTTCCAGCATGACGCATCCCATCTTTGATTCACAAGGTAAGGCTGGGATACCGGTATGAAAACTGGGCAAATATTGACTTCCTTTGACACACAGTAACTTTGTTGTTCCTATGATACAATATATTTGTGTAATGTTTTCAGCTTACACTTGGCTATGGGCTGGAATTAGTAGTTTTTTGAAGGATAATGCTGGAGAAAGGGATGTCAGATACTGTGCTGGGGTTTAGAAAATTGACCACTAATCTAGTGTTTTCCAATAAGCCACCCTGATTTACAGCACGGAATAAAAGTTGTCTCAAAAAGTAAGTGAAATGAACGTGTGCTTCAAGGCATAAACAAGCTACAGGAAAGGTTGTGATGGGAACAATATCCCCTTCTGACACATTATTTTATAACTGCAGAATGTGAAAGTGCTTGTATTATTTTCTGAAGGGTCTAGTCCTGGCACTTTTAGATACTAGGTAAGTAATTTTTACAATTTATAGATTCACCAACTTCTTTCAATGGAAATATAGGTTTTCAAGGATATTTTCAAGGATATATAGGTTTTCAAGGATATTTTACACAGGTCAATTGCTATGTAGAGACCAAGAACTTCATTTCCTCAATCACATTTCATGATTGCATTAGAGGGAGTTCATGTCCAGAGACTGATGAACCACATGAGGAAAACCACGAGACAACTCAGACCAGGAATTGGATTCTGTCTGACAGTTTTCTAACACCTGATATGTTTAAATCAATGCTTGATTTTGCTTTTTTTTTTTT